>MU223708.1:3899325-3924577 GCA_018584345.1 Thuja plicata | reverse complement strand
CCTTGAATCAGTCTCATGACTGTCAATAGGCTTTATGCAAATCTTACTACCATCCTTGAATCAGCCTCCTTCTTAGACTATCAATAGGATTTAGGTAAGACCGATGCTACTATCATGAGTCAACCTTTTGGTAATCTGTTAGGATATACCTCAATTACGAAAGACTGTTAAGTCCTACTGTGTTAAGAGACTTAATGCTTCAATGGTTAAACTAAAACAAAATGACTTGTTTCTAATGCAACTAAATTGCAGATTTTCAGATCTATTTACTTACAATATCTTTCTGATAAATGTATCAATTCAATTCCTTTGTACTTAAATATTTCTTCTTTGTGATGCTGTGCTTTTCTATTCGTCGGTGTCTGCAGAATTCTTTAGCTCTCCCTTAGCTTGATTGATCAGGACTGCATGAAGTTTATCCTTCATTAGTTTCTCTTCAACGTCTTCTGTCAGTTCACTCCCCCGTGTATCTGATTGCTTGCTTGTGGGAATGAATTATGCTTGTCTCTTAAATAGACATGATATTCCTTAATTCTTGGTTCTTGATTCTTGGTGTGAAAAACAATCCAGCCAAATTGATTTACGACTTTAACTCCTGATTTATCTCATAGTTATCTTCTTGCCAACTGTATAAATCATTTACTTAATTGTGGTCAAATAAAACAAATCAAACAACTAGTTAAGTCTATCTTTAAGCTCTGCCAACTAGATATTTTGTCATTTTTTGATCTCTCTATTCTGTCAGTCAACTCTGCAGTTCATCGCTGGTGACAACTGCCAGTTCCGTCAGTGTTGCTTTAGTTAGCTTTGGGATCTCCGTCCGTCGGGCATCATTGGATCTTTCTCATCGGGAAATACTATTTTTAGCTTGTCGGGTATCCTTTGATTCAACTTTTTTGGGCAACACTGTCTTCTTCTCGTCGGGCATCACTGTGACTTTATCTCTATCTTTACTGATGGTGTGCACTCCGCCGGTGTAGTCTGTCACTTGGTGAATACTTAACTTTTATACATTGCTAAAAGCATAACCTTTATTCCATTGATTCTCTGAAGTCTTTGGCATTATATATATGACCATATAGATGATATCAAGTTGACATCAATGAAAATACAAACCATTAAATTATTTAATGTCTTGCATCATCTTCAACTTAGCATTATCAAACATTCAATCAGTTACATGTCATCATAACCTTCCTATCAAAAACCCTAAGCTAATTGATTGTGATCAACAAGATTCACTACCATCCTTGGACATATGTGATTCAAATAAGGTATTTTTGGAACTCTTTGGACTTAAGAATATTTGAGAATACGAACATCAAATTCACTATCATGAGAAAGCCTACTTTGGTAGCCAGGTTAACAGTCTTAGTCACAAAATTGAAAAAGAAAAGAAAAATAAAAAAGATAACAAAACATCCCCTGGTGAACCTCTTGCAGGCACATTTGAATGAAGAAAAAGATAAGATAAATGATGTGTCCTCTAGTGAAAACCTCTTCAAGGCACTAGAGGAGGGATAAGTTTACTTGCAATTTATATCTTTGTAGTAAGAAAAATCGTCCATCTTAAAAGAAGATACAATAACAATCAATCTTGGTATAGAAGAAAATCCAAAGGTTACATATATTACAGTGTCACTCAATGATCAAGAAAGAAAATATATGACTGATTTCCTCAAGAAACAACAAACCAATTTTGCATGACCTACAAAGATATGGATGGACTAGACACAGATTTAGTTGTACAACATCTTATAGTTGATCCAAAGGTTAAACCTATTAAGCAAAAGTTGTGAAAAATGTGTTAGTAATAACTGAGAGGGGGGGTGAATCAGTGGCCTCAACAATATTACAATAATCAGCCCAAAAACCTAGTAGCACAATATTAAGCCTCTAGTTATCTTCAGTCCTTTAAGATGAATGCCTTCAAATACTTATATCAAACTACTACTGCTCGGAATTCTTTGTAAAACCTTCTACTATATGTTTATCGAATAGCAGTCTGTTAATTTACCGAAAGAAAGTAAATTATCTAGAGTATACCAATCAATCCAATTAAGTTAAGTGTAATGAAAAACACTAAAGTAATGACTCATAAACACATTGAAACATGTATTTTTAACGTGGAAACCCTGTTAAGTGAAAAAACCACTTGGGACTGGTAACCCAAAATTTTCACTCTTTTGAAGTGAGCTTGGTGAAGAGCTAACCCTGTTAAAGGTTACAAACACACTGTTATGTGTGACCTTGTTAGATGAATTAAAATTTTATTCTATCACTTGATATTGGGCATATCTATGCTACCTTCCTTTATCAAAGACTCACTTGGCCTGTCAATAGGTATCTGGCAACTCATGCTATCTTCATGATTAAACTTTTTGATACTCCTTGGGATATATCTCAATATAGAAAGGGTCTTTAAATCTCGCTCAATTAAGAGACTTTCTAAATCAATGGTTAAACTAAAACAATATGATCTGTTCACATATACAACTTATACTTGAAAATTTTCAGATCTACTATATTCTCATAAAACTATTTTGATCAATATATCTCAGTTTATAGCTTTGATCCACTTTGATTCTACTCGGTGATGCTGTGCTCTATTGCTTGGTGTCCATAGAAAACTTTTTTTCTTTCCTCAGCTTGTTGATCAAGACTGTATGAAGTTTCTCTTAATCAGTTTCTCTTTAGCATCCTCTTTTCATTAATTCACCCACACCAATTCATAATGAATTGAGTTTTCTCTTTATAGACATGATATCACCATTTTTAGGTTCTTGATTTTCTTGATCTTGGCGTGATCCACAATTCTTGCCAATTAGATTTAAAGCAACACTCTTTTTTTATCTCTCTAATATCTTCTTGCCAACTGGACAAAACAACTTTAAATCCATTACTTATCTCTGGCTTTATCTTGTCGATGAAAACAAAGATAACTACCAGTTAATTCTATATTTAGCTCTACTAGCGAGATATTTTTTCATTTTTGAACTCAAGTTAATTTCCTTGTTTAACTCTTTGATAGCGTCAGTCAACACTCCAGTTCACCTCGGGCTTCTCTATCGATTTACACTATGTTTCTGACCATTAGTTATGCTTGCAATTCTATTTTTTGGTAATGCTCATCGGTGTTCTTGCTCAGGCATCACTATAAATTGACTTTTGGTGATCTATGTCTGTCAGTGTCCACTCACCATCGGTGTTTGAAGTCATATTGTGAGTACTTGTCTTTTATGCATTACTGAAAGCATAATCTTTTTCTCTTTGATTCTTTGAAGTCTTTGACACTTTGATTATAACCGATTAGATTATACAAGTTGACATCAATGATAATAAAATCCATTAACTGATTTAATGTCTTGCATTATCCTTCTAAATTTCGGTGATCAACTTAAGATCTCCAAACATTCAATCAGTTACATGTCATCAATCTCTCCTTTTGGCAATGATGGCAGCATACTACATTATCATACTATAATATCACTAATACAATATGAAATATATAGTTTCATCAAGCTTTCCTAATGTAACTCTTACAAATGTCTGGCTCTCGGTAAGCTCAAAAATAGCTTAGATTTGTTTCCTACAGAGTGGTTGTCTTCAATCTTCAATCCCTTCTCTAGATAGATGTATCATCTGATATCTCTGTTCTGATATGTGCTCTTCATTGACTGTTCTTCTTCTTGATAATCTCTTTTTCCTTTGACAGAAATCTTTCTCTTTGTCTGAAATCTCTCCCTTTGTTACTTCTATCCCTTACATGGATATTTCATATGTAATCAATTTCTCTCCCTTAGAATATTGATTAACTCTTCCTTCCTGATTCTCAGGAATTTCTCTTCATGGATAATGATATAATTTCTCCCTTTATCATATCTCTGGTTTATGTGATATGGAATAATATCTCCTTTTGATAATGAGATCATCTCTCTCTTTGTATGATAAAGAAAAGCTCTCCCTAATGATAATGAGAACATCTCTCCCTTTGAAATCAATGCCAAACAAAAATGCTTCTCCTTGTTTTATCATCTATGTCATGTTCTATCCCTTTTCATAATATATTCCTTGAATTTCCCTATCCATCAGCAATACAATGTCTCTGGTTTTCGGTGCAGATATGTACCTTGTAATGTACAGATGTATCTATTGCTGTCCATCTCAGTGTTTGCATCAACATGATTGATTATCATATTTGGTATAGGCTGATGTAACCTCCTAGTTAGATTACTGACCGATGGACAAGGGTTGGACCCCTAGTCTCTATCTCAGGTACTCAAATACATCCTTTGGTAATGGCTTGGTAAATATATCAGCTAACGGTTCCTTTGATTGAACATATTCTAGTGTCACTTCCTTTTCTTGTACTTGTTCTTTGAGATAGTGATACTTGATATAAATATGCTTAGTGTTAGCATGCATGACTAGATTCTTAGAAATGTTAATTGCACTGATATTATCACAATAGATAATTACTGGTTCAAGGATCTTCATATGCATACCTTCCAACAATTGTTTGATCTATGCAATATTTGAGAAATTTGAAGCAACAACCACATAATCTGCTTCTGCAGTAGACTAAGAGATTCATCCTTACTTCTTGTTGATCCATGTGACAAGTCTATCACCCATGAAGAATGCTCCTCTAGTTGTGCTCTTTCGCTCATAAATGTTTCCAGCCCAATTAGCATCTGTATAGACTTGTAGCTCAAATTTTCCTTCTCTTTTCTACCATAAGCCATTGTCCTTGGTGTTCTTGAGATATCTGAGAATTCTCTTGATAGCAATCATATGTGATTCTTTGGGATTAGAAGAGAAACTTGCAATAATTCCAACTACATGTGCTATATCTGGTCTTGTGTGAACAACATACATCACTTTGCCAATCATTGATCTATATAAGGTCTAATTTACCTCGTTGGTTTTGTCTTCTTTTTTCATCTTACATCTTGTATCCATAGGTGTTCCAATTGGTTTGGAATATTCCATTTTGAATATCTTCAACACTTCCTTGATGTATTTAGACTGAGTGATGTAAATGCCTGCATCTTGTTGAAGAATTTGTAGACCAAGAAAGAATTTGATCTCTCCAAACATAGACATTTCAAATTACTTGCTCATTTCATTAGCAAAGGATTTGCATAACAATTCATTTCCCCCAAAAATGATATCATCAACAAAAATTTTAGAAATTAGAATATTACAATCGGTATCTTCTTTTAAGTACTGATTGCTATTTTCACTTGATCTAACAAATTTTATGCTAATATCAATATATGAGTGAAATCTTTCATACTATGCTCTTGGTTCTTGTTTCAATCCATACAAGGCTTTATGTAGTCTACATACCATGTTTCTCTTGTCTGGATCAACAAACCCTTATGGTTGTTTAATGTATACCTCTTCTTCTAGTATTCAATTTAGGAATGCAGATTTGACATCCATTTGGTATACCTTGAATCCTTTAAATGGAGCATAAGAAAGTAAGATTCTAACTCCATCTAGTCTTGCAATGGGTGCAAAGGTTTGTCCCTAATAAATACCTTCTTCTTGTGCATATCCCTTGCATACTAATATTTCTTTGTTTCTAGTGACTTCTCCATTCTCATTCAGCTTGTTTCTGAATATCCATTTGGTACGGATGACATCTTTGTCATCTGGTCTTGGTACTAGTGTCCATGTATTGTTCTTCTCAATTTTTTCTATTTCCTCATTCATAGCATTGACCAATTCTTCATTCTCAAGTGCATTGTTAATAGATTTAGGCTCAAAATCACAAAGTAAACATCCGGTGTTAAGTGACTTACTTCTTGTTCTTTTTCTAGCCTTCTTGTCTCCTATGATTTGATTCTGTGGATAATGTCTTTTGACATACTTGGCAAGTTTTGGTTTAGCTCTGTGTTCATCATTCTGATAATCTTCTTCACCTTCATTCTCATCTCCATTGTTTAGAACATCATCTTGAGGATTATCTTGATTATCAGTAATTGTAGCCTAATGCTCGAGTGCAATGTTTTGATGCTTAGGAGAGACACACTGTTGCTTGGGTAGAGTGTTAGGTTCTATATAAACAAACCCATTGTAGTCCTCTGGTTCCTTTTTGCTTTCCTTATCATTATTTTTTGCAAATTCATCTATTTTCACATTTGCACTTTCAATGATTTTGTTAGATGACTTGTTAAGACATTTATAAGCCTTGATTTTGGTTGAATACCCTAGGAAGATACCTTCTTCAATTTTACAGTCAAGTTTTTCATTTCTATCATCGTTCAATATATAAAAATGACTACCGAAGATTCTGAAGTAACTTACATTGGGTGTATGACCATACCAAAGCTCATAGGGTGTCTTCTTTGTGTCATTCTTCAATTGTACTCTTTTTAATGTGTAGACAACAGTACTGAGAGCTTCCCTCCAAAACTTTTGAGTGATGCTTTTCTCAATCATCAACGTTCTTGCACAATAAAAAATTGATCTGTTTCTCCTTTCAGCAATTCCATTTTGCTATGGTGTTCTCGGTGTAGAAACCTGTCTTTTAATTCCATGCTCATTTCAATAGTCAGTGAATTCATCTGAAGTAAATTCCCTTCCTCTATTTGACCTTAAGCATATCAATTTCTTTTCACTTTTTTTTTCTACCATTTCTTTATACCATTTAAACATCTTAAATGTTTCTAATTTATCTTTTAAAACATGACTATCATCATTCTAGAAAAATCATCAACAAAGAGAATAAAATACCTATCTCCATAGTAGCTCTTTTTCCTCATGGGTCTACATATATCTATATGGACTAATTCAAGAATTGTAGTAGATGTATGGGTTTTACTCTTGAAACTAGACTCTGTCATCTTACCTTTTTGACAATTCTTGCACATGATATGCTTAGGCTTAGTCATCCTCGATAAGCCTCTGACATTCCTTTTGTTTCTTACCTTTATCATGTTGTCAAAGTTCACATGAAACAATCTTTTGTGCCACAACCTTATGTCTTCATTTCTAGCCATTAAACAAGTGTTGTTAGTGTCATCAAGATAGAAAAGGTTACCTTCTGTCTTCTCACCGGTACCAATCAATCTTCTTGATTCATTGTAGATTTTTGCCTTCTTATTTTCAAATGCTACTTTGTGACTTGAATTGTTCAGCTATGAAGCACTTAAAAAATTATAATTCAATCCTTTTACCTAGTAGGAATTTTCACATTTTATCAAGTTATTCAACATTATGCTTCCTTTACCTTCAACTGGACAAGGTGTATCTTTTCCCATTCTCACTGAACCACTATTATAGTATTCAAAAGTATCAAACTTTTGTTTATCAGCAGTCAAGTACAACCACTATCTATGATCCAAACATCATTTTTACTAAGTTTAGATATGAGTGCAGTTTCTACATACCTTTCTTCATCTTCATCTAAATAATCCTTCATGGCTACAAATACCATCTCCATGTCTTCTTTTGATTCAGTGTCAGTGTCATCAGCTCTATTCTTAGCTAGGTAACAAGATTTATTCCCTTTGTCCTTGTAGTCTCGAGTATCTATTTTGTCAGATTGTCAATTGCTTTGGTAATCTCTATTTTCAGCTTTATCAAACTTATTCTCATATGATCTGTCATTTCCTGTATCATATTTTCCTATGTTTGGGCATCTTGCAGAAAAGTGTCCAACCTCTTTACAATTGAAACATACAAGTGGTAATTTACTTTTGTATATGCCTTTGCCTCTCTGCAATCTTCTGGCCATAAGTGCTTCAATCTCATCAAGTCCTTGATCCTCATTATCACTGTCACTATCATTTCTAACAACATGTCTATGACTTGAGTTACTTATCGATGAAAACAAAGATAACTACCAGTTAAGTCTATATTTAACTCTGCCAGCTAGATATTTTCTCATTTATGAACTTAATTTAATTTCGGTGTTGAAGTCTTTGATAGGTTCGGTCAACACTCCAGTTCACCTTGGGCTTCTCTATCGGTTTACACTATGTTTCTGGCCATCGATTATGCTTGTGATTCTACTTGTCGGTAATTCTCATCGGTGTTCTTGTTTGGGCATCACTATGACTTCACTTTTGGTTATCTATGTCCATCGGTATCCACTGACCATCGATGTTTAAAGTCATATTGTGAATACTTGTCTTTTTTGCATTACGGAAAGCATAATCTTTTTCTCTTTGATTCTATGAAGTCTTTGACACTTTTATTATAAACGATTAGATTATATCAAGTTGAAATTAATGAGAATACAATCCATTAACTGATTTAATGTCTTGCATTATCCTTCTGAATTTTGGTGATCAATTTAACATCTTCAAACATTCAATCAGTTACATGTCATCAAAATGCATCCACAAGTTTCTTTGTTAGTGAAGGGTGAACTCCAAAATTTTTTGGATGTAGAGATCATCAAACCTATTGATTATCCTGAATGGGTCTCTAATATTGTATCAGTAGGTAAACGTGCCGGAGGCATTCACATTTGTACAAACTTCAGAGACTTGAACTTAGAATGTCCTAAGGATTTTTTTCCGCTACCAAACATTTATATCATAGTGGATTTGACTGGTGGACATGAGATGTTGTCCCTCATGGATGTTTTCTATGGGTATAATTAGATCAGAATAACACTATAAGATCAACACAAGAATTTGTTCACAACTCCTTGGGGTACATTCTATTACTAGGTCATGCCCTTTGGTCTTAAAAACACAGGAGAAACCTATCAACGCGAAATATCCACAATCTTTCATGACCATCTACATTTTATTATGGAACATTATATGTATGACCTTCTAGAAAAATATAAGACATGCAAATCACATATTTCTATCCTCACAACAATCTTTGAAATATTGGAGAGATGCAAGTTTTTACTCAATCCCAATAAATATGTCTTTGGAGTCCAATCCGCAAATTGTTGGGCTATATCATGTCATCATGGGACATAGAAGTAGATCCAAAGAAATTAAAAGACATCTTAGAAATGCTACCCCCTAGGATATTAAAACAACTATGTAGTCTACAAGGGAATTCCTAGTTCATCATAAGATTCATGTCACAACTAGCTGATAAGGTGCATCCATTTTCTCACCTATTGCACAAAAATATTAAGTTTTAGTGGGATTTCCCATTTAAAAAAGCATTTGAATCACTGAAAGACTATCTAACTAATCCTTTAGTGCTAGTTTTTCCTATCCTAGGTTGACCTCTAATTTTTTACATATCATCTACTAAAGTCTCACTTGGTGCTCTTTTGGCACAGCTAGATTATAATGGGAAAGAACAAGAAATTTATTATCTCAATGTAACTCTAGTGGGATATGAATTGAATTACTCACCCATCGAAAATGATTGTTTGGTTGTTGTCTTTAGTACACAAAAGTTGTGCCACTATATGCTAAATCATAAGATTCAACTTGTTGCAAAAATTGATCCATTAAAATATTTGTTTTCTAAAGCTTCTCTTACTGGACACACTGCTAAATGATTCATGATTCTCAGCAAATTTGACATTGTCTATGTGGATATAAAATCGATTAAAGGAAAAGTGATTTTAGATCAATTATAGAAGCTCCTATCCAAGGGGACCATCCTATCATTACAAATTTTCCAGATGAATTCATTCCGCCTGTCACAACAAGCATGCAACAAAAACTTTATTTTGATGGGTCTTTTACACAGAAAGGATCTGTTGGTTGTACTTCCTATTATTGTGTTTGCCCTGTAAAATTTTGAAGATGCCTATCATTACTATGCCCAAAAAGTTGAACTCATGGTCGAAAATGATTATATACTTCTGCAAATAAATATTTTATGCTCAAAACTGAGTTGAAAAGGCCAGAAACCCTAAACCCTAGTCATTTCTAGTCAAAAATCTAAAAAATCCCTAATTTTCTTAAACAGGTTCTATTTTGAAGTTACTTTTTGGCACTTAAGTCTTTAAAAATTGCATGTGCTTAAAAGGATAGTCTCTAAGTCTCATGAAAGAAAGAGAATATTCCAATAGTTTACGAGACTTAGTGAATTGCTTTGTCATGCTATCTCTTAATTTAAAAGAATATGCTTTAAAGATTGTGAGACTTAGCGATGACCGTCCATTGAAAGAAGGATCTGACGATGGCCGGGTAATCTCTTAATATGATCTGGGTTAGTAATTTTAGCCCATGACTTTGAGTTTACTCAGTCGTGTTGTCTCCAAATATAACCTATGGTTATGAGTTAAGCTTAAGTGTTAAATTTTTATTGTTTTTGCCAAGTCTCTTGATCAAATATGAGTTAAGTGAAAGAATTGGAGATTACACGACAACCATTCATGTCATTTTAAATCCAATGGTAGTCGGGAAGTATCCTAATAAAGGCCACAATTTAAAAACTCATCCAGGGACGTGGAGATTTAATACTCGCTAGGTCTCTGGACAAACTCAGGTTGGCAATCAGTTTGGAAACAATGTTGTCACTAGCTCTCAGAATAAAAGATGAGTTAAGAAAAGGGTTGTGAGACTTGGAGATAGTCATTTGATCAAAGAGATATCTAATGGATAACGTGAATTTGATTATAGTATTTGAAAAGTCAAAAATCATTCAGCAATCATGAGAGAAGGAATAGTATTAAGAAACGTAATTAATTATGATAAAGATAAAGGGTATAGTCAAGTGGTCTTTGATTAAAGTTTGAATAAAATAAAAACATTTGGCAATTATGAGATCAAGAGTGTTGTCACTAGGTCTCATGATGATTTAGGGTTTACATAAAAGTTTATAAGACTTATCAGGAACCGTCAGATATTGTCAAGATAGATCCAACGGTTGTTGGGGAGTCTCCAAATAAGATAGCCAAGTGAATTTTCTTCTAGCGACTAAGAGACCAAGGAGAATAGAGGCTAATATTATATATAGTCGCTAGGTCTCAAGACATTTTAAAGTTTGATATAAATATTATAAGACTTAATACCAACCGTCAAATGCAAAAGAAAGGATGATCAATGGTAGTCACATGTCTCTAGATGAAAATTGCACAAATCAAATAATTAAGTGATTAAGAGACTAAGGTGCTTAGTCATGAGGTCTCAGAATAAAACATGAGTTAAGGATTTAGTCTGGCGACATAGAGAAATCACGGTCGCCAAGTCTCTAGATGTGACTCAAGGTGAAAGAATAGTTAAGAAAAGTCTTGGTCGCGATGTTTCCATAAAAGGAAAGGTTAAGTCAAAAGATTAGGCGACTTGGAGATAATTATTGATCAAGATTTTAATCCTATGGCATTTTCTAAGTATCAATAAGAAATCGCAGCTAGCTAAAGTATCAAGCGACAAGAAGATCGTTTGGTTGCTAGGTTGCCAGAAGTGAACCTGAGTTTAAAATGGATTTTTCTTTGGTGCCATTGTAGATAGTTGCTGACCAATCAGATTACAAATATTTTGATAGATGGGAAAGTAGTTGTAATATGATTTAATGCAGCCAATCAGATTTGATCTTGATCTCTTTTGGAATTTTATAAGGTTTTTATTTACAAAAACACTCATCAGAAATTGATTACTTGACAATTTGAATGCCATGGCTAGAACTAGGAATTGATGTCATAGTGCGTAAAACTAATGGTGAAGTGATTGAATTACTAGTTTGAAGAGACATTTGCATTGATTTCTAAATTATAAGTATGCATATTTGATTGTCATTTCATTCTCACCAATTTCCAAATTCAAAAAGCTATGAATTTTACAGAGAGCTCAGGATTTTCTAAAAGGTTGGTTCTCTAGCAAAGGTAATTTGAAGAGGTGATTTTCTGGTTTGAGAATTCAGTAAAGATTGTGATTAGCAATGTTTTCAGAGTTTAGAATTGTAGATTTCAGAGGGTTTTAAATTTGGTGTTGAGGTTTTCCAGTGAATAGATTTATTTCAATATCGGTAAAAGGGGCTGATGTAAACAAACAACCAATATGAGCAGAGCAGTTAGTGTAGCTTCTACTAGTGGGAGGAGTGAAGAAATGGATGATGAAGCAAAGGGTAAGAGAAATTTTTTAGATGAATTTTTGAAGTTGCTGCCGGGATCAACACAGAACAAGAAGTTAAAGGACGACATGTTGATTGATGACCTAGCATACATTCGAGATGCTAAAACTCCAGGTTCGTCGGGTTACTCTCTCTTTAACTATTTTTACAATAATTCTGATAAAGCTATTCCTGTGTCAAAACCTTGGACATGTGGGTTAGCTAGGTTAATTATACATGATGTATTCATTGATGTTGATCTTGTCTTAGCCTTAGAAAACAATTACGATGAGCTTTCTAAAACAATCAAGATAAGTGATGGCACTGTGTTACTATATTTAAATAAGAATTCATTTATGAAAGCTTTAAATATTTACTACCTGATGGCAATAGAGATAGATTTGAAGAAACAGGTGGCTAGATATGAGAGACAAGCTATGGTAGCCAAAGGTCTAGTGCAAAGACACATTCCTAGGCAGACTAAGAACTATATTGCCCCTATGCCTAGACTAGCTCCTTGTGCTTATAAGGATTTAAATCATTATATCAAATACATTGCCTTTGCACTCTGTAAAGTACTAGGAAGGGACGGGGGTTCAGAGAGAATTACTTTAGATGTTTTGATGATTACCCTAGACTTGCAGGATATTCATATTAGCACAACTTATGATTATATCCAATATATAATCAATAAGATGCATGAGGGTTTTGTGGCTATAAAGAAAAATGAAAAGGAGCCCAAGTTTTTACATTACTCCATCCTAATGCATTTAATAATTTATTACAACTACCCTGTTATGAATTTGGATAATTTAAGGCCACAAAGAATGCACCAGGGTCAGCCCAACTGTATCTAGTTTTGGATAAAATTTTGGAATTACACTGCTAGGGATTGTAACTTTTATGCATTTGAAAATTTGATAGTTTATCCATTACTGCAGTGCTTATTGGTGAACAAGACCAGATTTCCAGCAAAGTTATTACAATTACTAAGGCCTTGTGAATATGTAGACAAGTGGCCTAGAGATCACAACTGGGGTGAATTCTTCTTAGAGTAGAATTTTACCATAATCAGAGTGTATGGATGTACACATCCACCACATGTACTCCCATTTCATGTCCCTACTAGAATTGTAGCTATGGAGTTTATAAGGCAACTTATGTTGATAGATAAGGAGCATATGGCTCCTCATAGGAAAGGAACATTCACTCCTAGGTAGTTCAAAGTATATCAATTTACTATTGGCAAGAGGGCCATAGATTTAGTAGACAGTTGGCTAAGCCATTACAAGATGGGTGCAACATTGTATAGGTATCCTGATACAGAGGCATTCATTGCAAATGCCAAGAAGATCCTAACTCCCACTATTCCTTACACTTATGAAAATGAAGAATGCACAGAGGAGGATGCTATAAGAAATATTCTTGAGGATGAGGAAGTGATCTCAAGAGAAAATAGAATCAAAGAATTAATGGACCTGGAAAGGCAGGTAAAGAGAAAAGGATTATCATTTGGAGGTTTCTTTCCTTATTTACTATATTTGAAGAGGTTAGAGGGTATGATTGAGTCTCATACTTTCTTGTGCAATCAATTAGAGGAAGCACTTGTAGTTCCAGAGAAAGGTCAACCAGAGAACTTTGAGTCAGAGTATGATGATGACAATGATGAGGGATATCCTTCACCCACTGCCTATCTAGATTATCAAGCAATTGTAGAAGAGTAGGCAGTTGAAGGAGAGAATATTATTGACCTAACAGAGGTTACTAATGAACCTCCTCTCAAAAAGAAAAAGGTTGAAGTTGGAGAGCCTTCAGGACAGGCAATAGTCTGTGTGAGAAGAGAGAAGAAAAGGGATAAAATTAGTGCCCTTATTCCTGGCAATAGGCTATATGACCATCTATTGAGAAAGGAGATTAGAAAAGGAAAGAAGTTACAATATGAGAAAGAGGAGAATGTTTAATTTCCTCTTCAAGCATGCATTGATGAAAGGATCATTCATCAACAAAAACTCCTAGATGATGATAAATTCATAAAAACCAAGGAATTTAAAGACTTCCTTAGGTGGCATAAGCAGTAGGAAGTTAAAAAATAGCTTCAGATAGATGGAGGAGAGCTAGTAACAGTAGAATCCTTATAGGCTATATAGAATTATGATACTGAAATAGAGGATAATTCTCTAGAGGAAGCAAGGAGAATGGTTAAAGCTAGTGGGATGCTACTTGTTGAGGATTGAGATTTAGCCTCAACATTTATTATTGACCAAATAAGAAAGCAATCAAATCTAAAATTGTCATCATAAGTCCAGATTGGGGAATTGATAAAGGGATTTGGTTATGATCCAAAATCCCAGGCTGTTGCTATGTGGAGCCTAGCTCCTAAGGATCAGAAGCCAACTTTAATAAATATTCAGGAAAGCATGGTAGGTAACCAGATGGTGTGGTCTATGAATAACACTAATGACATGGAGATATCAGAAGTGTTATCACATTTTTCTCAATTGAATGTGGCAAAAACATAGTAGATATCTCAGAGATATAGTACTCTGATAGAAGAGACCAATGCTCTTCCAAAATATAGGGAGCTATGTCAAATCAAAATTTGTGCTCTAGAGAAAACAATCAGAGAATTAACTCATCAGTTAATGGAGAAACCTAAGGTTATTCCAGCACCACCAAAAGATATTGCTCATAAAGAGGTCCAAACAAAGTTGACAGGGGATAACAATGAGATAGAGAGATAGATCATAGAGCACAATGAAATAGTCTTAGGGGCATTAATGAACATCTTCAAGCACATGGTTGATATTTTGAAGAATAAGACTGATTTGATTTTGAATGCATATAATAAACTTCCTATTTTACATGTTGAAGTCAAAAGTTATATTGCTATTTTAAACCCGTATTTTGGGACATGGTCTAGCAGGACACAATTGTTTGAAAGGTTGGAATCATTGCAACCACATAGGAATGACCTTCTAGAAATAGTCCTAGAAGTAGGTGTTGAGATTGAAAAAATAAATGTAACTTTGCCTTTCTTCAAAGGCAAGTTAAACCAGATTGAGTCCAGAATGAATCTCTTTGGATCAGACTTTAATATATTTATTCCTCCAATCAAGGGACATGATAGTCAGATCAAAGCCTTGGAGGCTTGGAAAGTGGAGTTTGATAGAAAGTTTCCTAAAAAGGAGGCATTTATTAATGATAAAGTAGAATTAGATATGGAGTGCTACACCAAGATTTTGGATGAAGCCTTTAAGGATGAAACTGACATTAATAAATTCTTAATAGATGTCAAGAGTATAACACATACTCAGTGGAACAGGAAGAAAGAAAAACTAGAGAGCATCCAAAGCTTTAATTGGCCTACTAAAGATGATGTAGCAGCACGGGACACACTAAAAAAACAAAAAAAGAAGAAGGTTGTTGTAGAGGACATTGACCTCATTGATGAAGAATAGAGAGACGCTTGACGCCTGTTCTTTGAGCACAAGGAGGTTAGAAATATTAAACATATTAGTGTAAGTTAGCCTGTATTGGTTGTCACTAAATCTTATTTCAACTATCAGATGCTATCCTGAACACATATAGACAAAGGCACCAAAATCCAGAAGAAGACAAAGAAGCAAGAACGGATTTCATTCCTCATTCTTGTCCTTCCACCGCTTGGATCATTTCTATATTTTATCTTTTCTTCTTTTTAGGGTTAGGCATTCTAAACCATCCAAAGCTTTTATCACCCTTATATTAAGGATTCCAAGATGGTTTAGGCCTATAAATAGTTCTCTCTTGTTATTTTTTAGGAGGTTGTAAAACAATTGAAAAGAGGATTGTAATTTGTAATTGAAAATCAATGAAATCTATTACAAGGCAAACTACTAAAATTTCTCTGTGCCTTTTTATTATTGGTCTATCTATATGTATTTGAAGCTTTAAGACATTAATACAAATATTTTCAATCTTTGTTCTGCATCTTTGATTGTCTCTTTATATTACTGTTATTGCTCTTGTACACTTATTTGTAAGGAATTTAGGCATGCTAATCACAAGGTGGTTGTGTAGTCATTTGTGAGTTCCTTCAAGGAAGGATTAATATTTTTGAGTGACCCCAAAGAGCTTAGAAATATTTTAAGGATCTGATGATATAGCTATAGAGAGATTTTAATTTGTAAGGCATCTTATCTTTGTTGCATGTATTTTGTTAATCACCTTACTGTGGAGTTATACCAGATATTGACTCATAGCCCAAGGTTAAGGCACTAGTTTTATAGTTAGCTGAGTAATTGATCATTATCTAACCAATATTTTTATATTCAAATCATTCACACTTCAGTATACATTCCATTCAAAGTAATTGTCTTTCTGAAGAAAACAATTTAGTTTACTAATTCCTTTGAGAGAGAATCAAATTAGGTTATCCTTGCTAAGGTTCATAAGAACTAAAAAAGAAGAATGATGAAAATCCTTATTACCTTACTCATTTATGTTGTTAAGATATTAGTATGGGTCATTAAGCTTTTTTTCAGGGTATTTATGGTATTTTTCATAATCAATTACTTGTTGACCCATTAAAAGACATTTCAGCATTCTAGTAAGAAGATAATCCACTTAAAAGATACTGTAAATTAGTAATCATTTATAGGTAATACCTACTTGAGTCAGTGGATCTCAAAAAAGAAGGAGGTGATAATAGGTATACCCATATATTATCTAATTACCCTCATCAATTGGCCTTTCTCTTGTATGAAATAAGAGTTTGTTTTCAAGAACATTAGTATTCTATCATATCACGGTTGTTCTGCAAGAAAAAGTACCAACAGGGTCTAGGGTGTGCATTTTGTTCATCACCCCTCAAGGGGATCTCATGTCTAAGTCTTATAAGTTACAATTTACATGAAAACATAATATTTTAGAATATGAATCCTTGGTGATAGGACTTCACCAAGTTGTTCAATGGAAAATCTTCAACTTACTGGTCCTTAGTGACTCTCAATTGGTTATGAAGCAAGTCAATGATGAATACCAAATGAAGGATGACAAACTACTCCCCTACCACTTAATGGTTGAAGACCTAAAATAAAATTTCATAGAGATTGTCTTGCAATAGATTCAAAGAACAAACAATAAAATAGTTGATGCCATGGCTACCATTAGATCTCTGATATTTATGCTTGAACATAACTCGTGATGTGAGTTTCTTGTTGAGAATCTTATGGTCCCTGCCTATGAACAACCAAAGACCAAGATGGTATGTGAAATTTATGATCCTAATTCCCCCTTGTACCAAGAAATTTACTCCTACCTTAAGGATGGAGCCACCCCACTTAACCTCACACAAAATCAATGTAAGACATTTATCCACCAAACCTCACATTACATGATCCTTGGAGATACCCTATTTTGAAACACTTTGACAAAACTCTTCTAAGGTGTCTAAATTTAGAGGAAGCACAAACATCCTTAGAGGAGGTACATGAAGGAATATGCAGAGCCCATTCTAGCATCCTCACTTTGGCAAAGAAACTACTACGCATAAGGTACCCTTGGCCAGCCATGGAGAAGGATTCTTATCACTATGTGAATAAATGTGTACCTTGTCAGCAACTCAATGATTTGATGCTGTATAGTTAGAAAATGGAAGCACTTCCATTATAGACTGGTTTATCCTTCCAAGTAAGTGATTTGGGGTCATGTCAAGAACCTTTAATGGTTCTTTGAATTGGATCTAGATTTTTCCCCTATTCTGTCTCATTTCCCACTTTTCCAGCCTATTTTTGACATCCAAAACTAAAAACTATGATTTTTGACCTCACGGTCAAAATCAACCTTTTTGGGTCAAGTTCAACCTCACCCTTGACCTAGGTCAATTTCAAACTCACTATTGACCTAGGTCAAGGTTGACCTTGACATTGACCTAGGTCACAATCGACCTTTTTCTGACTTTTGGTCCAAATCCTAGATTTCCAAGATTTATGGATCTTGGGCTTCGAAAAAGTTTAATTCCCGCTTCTAGGTCAGTTGTTTTGTATTCTAAAATGATAAATCTTGAATTATATTTAACATAGGTCCTCTTCTATGGGAATGGGTCCAATTAGAATTTAATTCTCCTATGTCAGCCTCTCTAGAAGATTGTGCCCTAATTTCATAGAAAAGGAAGCTTTCTCCTCCCATTTTCTCTAAGACTCTCTAACCACAAGCAACCATCATCAAGCATAATAACAAGCACTCAAGAATTGAAGAGAAAATATAAGAAGCAATAATCCATTGAAGCAAGAATCTACTCTCAAGCATTCAAGCATCCAATTCATCAAGGAGATCCATTGGTAGCCATTGAAGGATTCAAGCTCTATGGAGCCCTCTTGTTGAAGATTTCTTCATTCACATTCCTCCAAGCCTCTTCCTCTTCCAAGATCCATTCAAGATTGGCGTTGAATATTTACAAGAAATTGATTTGAGAAATTCTACATTCTACATCCATTTGGTGCATACATACTTGTGGATCTACGGATTCGAATCCACCACAAGGACTTTTATACAAGCAAGGTGAATTTGTCTATTTACTTTGTTTACTTATGCAATTTCAATTTGATTATAAGGTTAATTCCAAAATTAGGGTTTGACCAAGGCAAACCCCTCCCCCCAACAAATAAAACATTTTTATATTAGGTACAGGTTCGGGACAATGAATTAAAGTGTAGATTCAGATACCCTTTTCGGCAAACTTTCAGGATCCACGAACAGATTTTCCGTCGGAGTTGTGTAGGTCAAGGTTGAGATTTTGGGGTCAAGGGTGACATTTTGGGGTCAAGGTCAAGATTTTGGGGTCAAGGGTGACATTTTGGGGTCAAGATTGAGATTTTGGGGTCAATGGTGACATTTTGGGGTCAAGGTTCAAATTTTTATCAAGACAGTGTCAGATCAGAAAATGATTTGTAGGTTTTGTTTCTCTGCATTTCAATGTCATACTTCAGATTTTCCAGAAATAGAGTACAAACCCCCAAAAATAGCGTTCTTTAGATCTTCCATATCTTAAGGTTAGTACTTTTCTCCTATTCATTTCAATCTTTCTAAATCTATCACACATTCCTTTCCATAAAATGGGAATTTAAGACTTTCCTCTTTGCTCTCATTTCCAAATGATTGATTCATTTGTGCATTGATACTTCTCTTGGGGTTAATCAATTTGGATCGTTCATTTGTGCATCTTGGGATGGAATAGGAATATCTTATCTTTCCCCCACTTATTTCAAATGTTACATTTCTACCTTACATTTTGGTGAACCTGCGATAGACAATGCTTTCTTTTTAGTGTTAGATTTGCATCTTATGTTAGATCTTACATGCATTTAAAAGTACATTTATTTTATGCTCTTGCATTTATATATCAAAAATTAAAAATCACAAATTTCTTTAAAAATACAAAAACATTTACATTTTTCATGCTTATAGATTTCATTTGAATGCATTGGGATATATTTAGATCTATTTTCTATGCATTTCTTTATTTTTTATCATGTTGGACAAGTTGTTTCAAGTATTTTCCAAACATCCTTCTATAGATTTTGGGATTAAAAAAAATCCTCCTCTTACCTTACTATTTAATGATGTTACACCTAGAAAGACTTTATTTAGTGCATGTGATGTTGCTTTGTCCTCTCTTTTATTACCTTGTAAGGATATATTAGAGCAAGAACATGACTTGAATCTTTCTCTCCATCATATTTATCTTTATGGAGATGAGTTGAAGATTGATGTTAATTCTTCTCCTAATATATGTCTCTCCTACAAGCCTACTTTAGATTATAATCCTCCTATTTGGGATGAACCTTTGGATTTGGATGTTGATTAGTCTCTTCCTCATGAATCCATTGAGGATGATTCTCCTATTTGGGATAAACCTTTGAATAAGGACATTGATTTATTTCCTCCTCATGAAGATGCCTTGATACAAGAGGGTGATTTATTAATGGATGACATAATCATACATGATGGTGACTCTTTTTTTAAAACACACTCCTCTTGTGAAGACATTTTAGAGAAAGAAGGAGACATTATAGATTCTTTACCTCCATTTGAGATTCCTTCTAGTGATGAGGCATTAGCAGATAATGATATGAATTCCCTTAACGCTCTACCTCTTAGTGAGGATATTATAGATAATCAAGATCCTACCTCATCTCCTCCTAGGATGTCTTCTTTTCTTCCTTCTTGTGAATCTATTTGTAGTGTTGAGATAACTAAAAAATTTTGTCCAAAATTCTTATTGACTATCAAAGGTAAACCTATGGAATATTTAGAGTCTTTCAATGATCAAGATTCAATAGCTCACACCTATTGTAAAAGGAATAACCCTCAACCTAATTTCTTGGTTCCTACTTATTTACCACCTTATCAACCCATTCTTCCTCCTCCACCCCATCTTCCTAGCATGGAGTATGCTATGATAAACTGATTGCGCAATACCCCTGCCAAGATTTCTTTATGGGAGCTTCTTCAAACTTCACCTACCTACCATGAAGCCTTGCAAAAATCTCTAGCGACTCTTCCCACTCCACCTCCTCATCAAGAGAACATCAATTCCTTCTTACAGTGCATGCATGCTACCCCGGGTCCTCTTGACATTGTATTTAACCAAAAGGATTTACCTTCTAAAGAAGTTCAAAAGCAATATGATGCCCTTATGGTTGTTGTTATTATCAATATGAGTATCATTTGTAGGACCTTGATTGATAATGGATCCGGGCTTAATATTTATAGCATGGACATGCTCAAAGAAATTAAAGCTGATCTTTCAACTATTCAACCTGATAATAATCCTATACTTGGCTTTGATAACATTGATAAGAACACTTTGGGCATCATTACCTTACCTATCAAAGTAAGTCCCGTAATCCTGAATACACCTTTTCATGTTATGCCTGGACCTCTTAATTATAACCTCCTTTTGGGTAGACCTTGGTTGCATGAGATGCATGTTGTTCCTTCCACTCTTCACCATAAAGTCAAGTTTATTCACAACAACATGGTGTATACACTTCATGCAAATGATGCGCCAAATACTTGTTTGCATATTCAAACCCACAATAATCCTATTCCTAATAGTAATCCTTCTTCCTCTAATGCTCTTCCTGGAGATGATTGGGGAACCTTGAATTTTAATCCTACCTTTATTGGAGAATATAAGGTTTCTGATCTTGAATTTATGAAGCAAAAAAGAGAGTTTGAACAATGAGTTTTTACTTCTACTTCTCATTACCTTCATAATAACTTTATCACTACTTCTACCCACTATGAATCTGTCAAATCTACTAATGATGACATAGTGACTACTAAAGTTCCATTGAATCCTTCTGATATGGCTTCTTGTTATGGTCCTGGTTATCATTTACTAGTTAAACAAGGATTCCATGGTCAAGGATGTGGTAAGCATAAACAAGGAATTCACATGCCCTTTTAAAATGGGGGGCATGAGAATTCTTATGGATTGGGATTTAATACTCAAAAACATATCAATGTTAGAAACATCTCAAATAACACTTCAAAACATGATGACCCTATGAAGGACTTTGACCAAGAATTTCTTTTTCCTAAACTCCTTCGTGCTAAGATGATTACTAGACCTAAACGCAAAAAGAAATATAGTCCACACTTGAAGACTCTTCCTTTTTGTTTGTATCATAGATTTTACGATCACTCTACTAATGAATGTCAAGATTTACATTATAATATTAGGCAACTCATTTATAGTAAAATTATTTATATATCATCTGACAATGAGTTGTATTTCAATCCTATATTCTCTAAATAACATTTATGTTCCTATTATGGAACTCCACATTATGCAAAAAATGTTAGCCTAATCTTTGGGGGCTCATTTTCTTGCATATTATTGTGAGTGATATAATATGTCCCCTTTCATCCTTGTTCCTACACTTGGGGGGAAAGGATACCCTCTCCTTATTTTCTATCTTTCCAGGATTCACTTTTCCCTTGGTTAAGCAGTATCTATCTATTATGCGATATCCAATCATACATGAAAATTTAGGTTTACATTGAGGATCTATGTCCTTGTTCATGACCTATTTCTTTTTTTGACATTGGGTTTCCATGGTTGATAAATATCTCACCTTGGAAACTGAATATTGTGCTATCCCTCACAAGGGTTATTTTTTCACTTCTTGCATGATATCTCTTTGCATTCATCCCTTCTATGGCCTCATAGGAGCTATGAACTTCTTGGCCTAGACTGGGTGTTGTCTATGGATATTGTCTTGATGTTGAAGATGGCTTTATCCTTGTTATTTTCTTTCCTTAACATGTCAAAATAGTATGTACTTTTCCATGTTAAGGAGGGGGGCATACATACGGCCTCCCTTGTTCTATATTATGCATTTTTGTTCTAACCTTTTGTTTTGTAGCATGCTAAATCCTTTGAAGGTAACACACATAAGTTTCTAAACCCTAAATAGATACGCATTCAATTACAATCCAATATGCTAAATCCTCAGAAGGTAACGCACATAAGTTGCTAAATCCTGAAGAGATACACATTTTACAAATATATTCCATGGTGATATAAGGATATAGATCCATGGGAACTTCATAAAAGCTACCAGAAGATGCACTATATACATGTACAAAGCCGCCAGAAGGTGCACAACTTTATGGGGTGGCTATCAAGTTCTTTCTTGGTGGGCCATCCTATCCTTTTTGTAGTTCACAATGAGATACACACATCTTACTGGGCGAGCTAATCATTCCCCTCTCTCTTTTTCTCTTTGAATGGTGATGTCTCTCTTATCATGATCTTAGGGTTGATAAAGAATTAAGTCCCTTGGGGCTTAAGGATTCCTTTGTCCCTTTTGATTTCAATAATATTATCCTTTCTTCATGATCTCCTTTACCAATAGTTTGCATTGAGTCCATACTCTTGCTAAAGTGGGGGCTAAATGTATTGTCGAAAAATGGAAGCACTTCCATTATAGACTAGTTTAGCCTTCTTAGTAAGTGGTTTGGGGTCATGTAAAGCACCTTGAATGGGTCTCTAACTTGGATCTATATTTTTCCCCTATTTTGCCCCATTTCCCACTTTTCCAGCATGTTTTTGACATCCAAAACTGAAAACTATGATTTTTGACCTCAGGGTCAAAATTGACCTTTCTCGGTTAACGTCAACCTAACCCTTGACCTAGGTCAAGGTCGACCTCACCCTTGACCAAGTTCAAGGTCAAACTTGACCTTGACCTAGGTCACAATCATCCTTTTTCTAAATTTTGGTCCAAATCCTAGATTTCTAGGATTTATGGATCTCGGGCTTCAGAAAAGTTTAATTCCCGCTTCTAGGTTGGCTATTTTGGGTTCTGAAATGATGACTTGAATTATATTTAAGATAGGTCCTCTTCTAGGGGCATGGATAGAATTAGAATTTAATTCTCCTATGTCAACCTCTCTAGAAGATTGTGCTCTAATTTCATATAAAAGGAAGCTTTCTCCTCCCATTTTCTCTAAGACTCTCTAACCACAAGCAACCATCATCAAGCATAATCACAAGCACTCAAGACTTGAAGAGACAAGCTAAGAAGTAATAATCCATTAAAGAAAGAATCTAATCTCAAGCATTCAAGCATTCAAGCATCCAATTCATCAAGGAGATCCACTGGTAGCCATTGAAGGATTCAAGCTCTATGGAGCCCTCTTGTTGAAGATTTATTCATTCACATTCCTCCAAGCCTCTTCCTCTTCCAAGATCCATTCAAGATTGGTGTTGAAGATTTACAAGCAATTTATTTGAGACATTCTACATCCATTTGGTGCATACATACTTGTGGATCTACATATTCGAATCCACCACAAGGACTTCTATACAAGCAAGGTGAATTTGTCTATTTACTTTGTTTACTTATGCAATTTCAATTCGATTATAAGGTTAATTCCAAAACTGGGGTTTTACAAAGGCAAACCCCTCCCCCCAACAAAAAAACCATTTTTCTTGCAGGTACAGGTTCAGGACAGTGAATTAAAGTGCAAGTTCAGATACCCTTTTTGGAAAAATTTTGGGATCCGTGAACAGATTTTCCATCAGAGCTGTGCAGGTCCATGTCGATATTTTGGGGTCAAGGGTGACATTTTGGGGTCAAGGTTGATATTTTTGGGTCAATGGTGACATTTTTGGGTCAAGGTTGATATTTTTATCAAGACAATGTCAGATCGGAAAACAATTTCTGGGTTTTATTCGTCTCTATGTTTCTGTTCTGCATCATACTTCAGATTTTTTAGAAACTGAGTACAAACCCCTGATAATAACATTCTTCAGATCTTACATATCTTAAGGTTAGTACTTTTCTCCTATTCATTTCAATCTTTCTAAATCTATCACACATTCCTTTCCATAAAATGGGAATTTAAGACTTTCCTCTTTGCTCTCATTTCCAAATGATTGATTCATTTGTGCATTGATCCTTCTCTTGGGGTTAATCAATTTGGATCATTCATTTGTGCATCTTGGGATGGAAGAGGAATATCTTATCTTTCTCCCACTTATTTCAAATGTTACATTTCTACCTTACAGATACATGCCCATCTCAATCCCTTCATCCTCCCATCACACCTTGGCCTTTTTTTTGCTGGGGACTCGACTTGTTGGCTAGATATTCCCAAATTCCTCTAATGGCCACAAGTACATCATTTTTACTACATAATACTTCACAAAATGGGTTGAAGCCACTTCTCTTACTTACAGCACTGGAAACAGATTCTGAAGTTCATTTTGAACTATCTTATCTATCGCTATGACATCCCTCAAGATATTATCACAAATAATGGTACACCCTTTAAGAACAAAGATGTGATAGAGATATGTAGGAAGTTCGGTATTACCCAACACTATTTCTCCAAGTACTTCCCAAAATTTAATGGTTAAGTTGAGGCTACAAATAAAAAAATCCTAAAAATCCTCAATAAAACTGTCGATGATGTTGGCTGTGACTGTCACCTTTGGTTGAATCCTGCCCTTTGGGCATCCCATACTTCCATTCATACCCCCACTAGAGCCACTCCATTTTCCCTTGTTTATGGTACTGATGATGAGATGTAATTGATTAAATGTTTCAAGATGTTAATTTGATCACCAAAATACAGAAGGATAATGCAAGACATTAAATCAGTTAATGGATTGTATTTTCATTGATGTCAACTTGATATAATCTAATCAGTTATAATCAAAGTGTCAAAGACTTCAGAGAATCAAAGAGAAAAAGATTAT
>MU223708.1:3866946-3894006 GCA_018584345.1 Thuja plicata | reverse complement strand
AGTTGTTGAATTTGATTAATTAGCTAAACACTAATTCACCCCCCCCCCCCTCTCAGTGTTTCCAACAATTGGTATCAGAGCCTGGTCCTCAGAGAGGAAAGTTCAACCACTTGAGGAGATCATGGATTCAACAAAAGTCAAACATCTAAAAAATAATATTGAAGCAACCCTTGAAGATCTGGACAAATTTGAGATATAAAATGAAGAACTTAAACAAAAATTTGATGGCTCACAAATTCTTATCAAGAAACTAAGGAAAGAACTAAAAGATTGCTCCACCAATGATTTGAAACTGAATGAAGAGAACATGTCTCTGAAAGATAAGACAGAAGAATTGAATGATTAGTTAACTGATAGCTTAGCAACTATTGAAGAGAAGAATAAAGAAAACAAATAGTTGGATGAAGAACTCATGCAAGCCAATATGAAAATCTTGGAATCGGAAAATATCAAGAACAAAATTGAATCTGAATTATCAGGAGCAAAAGACAAGATTGATAAACTACACACAAGCTCTGATCTGATTCAATCACAACTCTATGCACAAAAGCTAAAAGGTGACACCACTGGTATGCAATATAGTTTAGCTCAAATTGAGATCAACTCATTACAAGAAAGAAAGAAAGCTCTAACAGAATCTTTAGAAGAAAAGAAAACTGAAAATCATGAAGAGAATAAAGCAGAATCGCCAAAAGATATGCACAAGGGATTCAACCGTACTTGCTATGCCTATAACAAGCATGGAAACTTGGCAAGAGATTGTAAGAATGTAAGACCCTTCAATGGTTACTGTTAGTCCTGTAATAATTTTGGTCATAGGGCTATTCATTGTAGAACAAATCAATGAAATTAGCCACAACTGAACCAAATGAATCAAACTCAATTCAATCAGAGAAATCAACCTCAAAGAAACTTGCAGAAAATTACATGTTTGATATGTAACTACAATGGACACACAACCAAGAAATGCAGCATGATGAATAACAACACCAGACCTCCTATCATCTATCACTCATGTGGAAAAGCTAGACATATCTCAAGGTTTTGCAGATCAAGAACAAAAGGAAAAGAGAATCCCAAGAAACCTTTGTTTGAAGAATCAGGAGAAGTCAAGTTTGTGGAAGCTAAAGCTAACTCAGATAAAATATGGGTTGAAGTAAAGAAGGATAATGAAGAGAACAAGGTAGCAGATGCATCCTTAGTGGATACACCCTCTACTTTTGAATAGTTGACCCTCATGGTCTTAGGGGGGGCTATTCTAGCTCTAAACCCCTGTGTGGTTGGTGTACTCACCTCTAAGTATGTGCCTATGGATTCATGCATGTAAAATGAATTAAGTTTGTATGCATTCACGCATTGCCTTTACTTTGTTCAGAACAAAGTTTGAAATTCTCTCTGTAAACTGCTTTGCGACAACGAGCATTAAATTTAATTGATCTTTATATAAATTAGCAAAAGTCTTAAAAACCTCACTTTGCATATGAGATTGAAGCATTAAAAATGTAGATAGGCATCGAGCATCAAAGCACTACAGCTTGAAGGATTAGTTTGTTTGTGAATGGATTACGTTTGGAATGGATTCCTAGCAGTCACATCATTTCAGAATCATTATGAAACCCTATTTAACCTAGTTGCAAGTAAGTATGGAAACCCCTATTGTATTCGACATTGCTGAGAGGAAGAGATTTGTTTTTAAGAAGCATCCATTCAAGTCCATATTGGATGATGTTGAAGGAGCATTCTCTAGGACTCCGCTAGGAATTGTACATGTAGAAGACATCCGCACATATGTTAATTGCAAGAAGGAAATAGTTGGAGACAACAACATTGCATCTCTCATGGGTTCTATGATGAAACCAAATTATACATTCAAGGATGAATATGCGCATCTCACTGATAACCCTATCTTTGAGTATTCCAATGCGCATGAGTTCTATGAGCTAGAATGGGTGAAGATATTACTGAGAAGGATACATGATGATATATACTGGATAGGCGAGGTTCCTGTCTGCATCACTATAGATCTAATTCATGAGATGACTGGACTTCCCAAGACTGGACCAATTCTTCCAACTGGTAAAGATGTTAAAAAACAAGTTGAGCAGGCATGCTTATCTAGGAGTGATAGGCATAGTATGACAATTGATCCCATCAAGGAAGACAACATAAAGCTATTTACCATGATACTAGGTTATAAATTTTAGCATGCAAGTAGACTAAACAATGTATATGTAGCTACTATCTTAGCAACAATAAAAATGGTGAATGATAATACTCAGTACAACCTATGTGAGATATTGCACGCTCAATTAATTGACAACATCCGATCTATCAAGCATGACAAGAGAAAGATATTCAATTTTGGCTCACTGATCATATATCTCTACTTCCACATAGTAGGAAAGGTTGAAAATCTCTACCTAGAAAAAAGGAAACCCACTATGTCACAGATTTCACTAAAAGCCACATCAGAGAGTAGTGTGAAGGATTCTATGGACATAGACATCAAGACATTCAGGATCAAGATGTAGAAGAGGTTCAGGATACCTAAGAAAATAGTTGAGAAGTACAAAGACACCATATGCTTCATGGTGGAGACTGATTGTACTTGCATGGATGCAGTTGAACCTAGGAAAAAATAGATTCACCCTCTTGGTTATGAAGTCGAAGAACATGTTTTGGAAGGTTATGCACAAGTCCTCTTATCTGTGCCCAAGGATCCCAATGAACCTAGATGGGGCACTTACAGAGAAAAGACAAATCAATTTTATCTTGTCTTATATAGTGTTGCGAACAAAAGGAAGGCATCTAGGATTACCTCAAATATCCTAAAAGTTCATGGTATTACACAAGAAGATCTTGATAGAAATAAAGAAGCTAAGATAGCCAAAGAACTTGAGAAGACTCCCACAGAAGTAAAAATAGAAAAGACAGATGATATGCCCAAGAAGAAGAAGAAGAAGAAGAAGAAATCAAATGAAGATACATCTGCGCCATCAACCACCATTGATGTGGATGCATCTCCACCATCATTACCTAGCAAGAAGTCTAGAGGAAGGAAGGAAGCGCCCACTAGTCATCCATCCTCAAGAACTACAAGGAGCAAGGTAAAGAACACACAAGCTCCTCCTGAGGTAGGTTTCAGACCTAGTCTTAATATCTTCTATAATAGAATTGTCAATGAAGGAAGATAAGAGTCTCTCAAGAATGTATATGACAAATATCAAGAGATAGACAAATTAGAGATTCATTCTATGATCATCTCTCATATGATTAAGTTCAAAAGGATTGTATTGGAACTCAAGACTGTCATACCAGAAAAGGTATGGAACATACTTTATATGTTAAAGAGGCAAGCAATTGAAGAGGAAATGAGGATAAGAGAAGAAACATTGGACAGTCTTCTCCCGGTGTGCTCGCATGATGAGAAAGTCATTTTGTTGGATTTAGTAAAGCCACACCTAAGAACCAAAATAAGAATTCTTCATATCATGAATAAGGAGTATGATCTGGTCGGTGAAGAGACTCATAAAGCATTTGAGTAGGTATTTTTGGATAGACATATGTATCCATCAACAACACCTACAGCTAAGGGAACTCTAGTTCCTCTTAAATAGGTTGCAGAACTAGTAATTCAGAATGCACCTAAGACAGGTCCATAGGTTTTAGCACCCTCAGTCTACATAGCCTCGTATACAACAAAAGATTCAGGGGATACTATAGTGATTTATGATATCACGATATCTATGACCACTTCTGATAATGATATTGATAAATTTGAAAAATCATTTGTAAACTCGGAAGAGAAAGAGAAGGTATGCACTGATGATGCATCTATGCAACAAGATAAAGTTCCCTCTATAGATTTAATAGACTTGAACAAAGAGGAAGATAATCAAAATAATGAGATGCCAGTCATGGAAATTCTAGTTAAAAGTGAATGCATGGATACGAGTCAGAATACCATATTCACACCATCCATTCAACCATCCACCTCATTATTGTCAAGTTTAATTCTTGACTCAGCAAGTCTGGATGCTTGGTGAGAAGAAGACCTAATCAAGATCAGTGTCCTAGACATGGAAAAGGCCAAAGAGAAATAGGTTATGAGGAATCCTCTCTTATTGGAATAAATAAACATTTTGAATGACCTAGTACCTGCGGACAAGAAAGTAGCAAAAATTTAGTCAGTTGATGATGTAGACAGTATACTAACAAGCTTCAAAGCACATTTTACAAGTTAGTAGACTCAGCTACTAGAGTTACAGAAGATGAGTACAAAAAGGAAAGGTTAAATGAACTAGTAAAGACTTTTTCCTTAGATTTAAAGTCATTGGAGATTGGTCAGTCTATGTTGAAAGAGTTGGCAGCTAAAGGCAGAAATGTAATAGCCAAATGCATGGATAGGGTGAATTTCACCTCTGAACATATCAAGAACATAGAGGAGGCAGATATCTTGGTTGACAGTGTTAGAAACTCAGTCGAGACATCCATGCAAGACATGAACATCTACCACAGTATCTATCAAGGTCATCTTGACAAGATAGAAAAAGCTAAAATGGAAATCAATAAGATAAGGACCCGACAGACTCTGTTGAGAAATGCACTTGTGCCCTCCTTAGCAGTTATGGTTGAGAACATCAAACAGATTGATGCCACTATTGTCACATATGATCAAGGTCCCTACATGGATCTGACAAAAATGGAGAAGCTCACTAATGCTCTATGCGCCCATCTCCAGACAGTTGATGCAATGAAGGCATTCTGGCAGCAAGAGATAAAGAATCTTCAGATTGTATATCCAGACGTATATATGGAGTAAGTATCTAGAGATTTACAATTTTGACACATTTGTCATTAATGTCAAAGGGGGAGTAATATACAAGGAATATTTGTATAATGGGGAGTAGTATATATTATAAAGTATAATGGTATACAATTTTTGTGTTAGTCAATTTTGAGTAACTTGGCCACATTCCTTTGTTGCCATTAATGACAAAGGGGGAGATTATTGGCAAGTTGACTCCCAGGGAGTATATGGATTATTTGTGTTGTCATTATGGAAAAAAAGTCATATAAAGTTTTGACAGTAAACTATGAAGCAAAAATTGACTAAGTACAGAAGACAGAACATAACAGTGACTTACAGTCGATCAGGGCATCAACGCACGTGCGTACGATCATCTTAGGATATGCACGTTCAGACTTAATCCATATGGTATGTTATTATGCTAAACCTATACATGCAGGGTATGGAATGGAAGTATGAACAAGTTACAAAAAGAACAAGTACACCAGCAGTCCAGAATACAGAGTATGAAGCTGACTTCATTGTTCTGATTAGCGCGTAATATTTTGTTATATAAAGTTTAAGCGCCTATTGTAATAAGTTTGTAATCATGTATTAAAATTTTTTGTAAACATGATTAAGCCAATTTGTTTAGAAGCATTATGAATATTTTTTTTGGGCTGACTAAGGTCTTGTTTATAGTCGCGTCTATTCAAACATAAAGATATATATATGTAATGCAAAGATACATTTGAAGTGTCACTGAAATAGTCAGAGAAGATGAATAGTAGCGTAGTATGAAGATATCAGTATTAGATAGAGCCCTTAAAGAAGTTAAGAGCATAAGAACGTAACTAGAACTGATCAAACATCTATGTCACATACAGTAGTTCACTTTTGGATATAGTGCATATCTATTCTCAGGAGGTTGTAGCCTTCTTTCTCTTTGAGCAGTGAGCTCTTGGACAGTGAGTCCTCACCCTTAATAGGGTTATTTGTAAAAGAGTCTTAACAGGGTCAGACCCTTAACAAGGTCATTGTACTCACATTGTAAAGACTGCTTCTAATAGGGCAAAGGAACTTTAATAGGTTCATTATACTAGTACAATATTTGTGGGTACTAATTCCCACCGAGGTTTTCCTCTAATCAAGGTTTCCCCGTAATCATATCAAGTGTTATGTGTTCTTGTGTTAAGCTTCATTGGATGTATATTTTATTTATGTTTAAGTTGCTGAATTTGATTAATTAGCTAAACATTGATTCACCCCCCGCTCTCAATGTTTCCAACAAGAAAAAGAACAAGAAGTAATTCACTTAGAACCAGATGTTTACTTTGTGATTTTGAGCCTAAATCTATTAAAAATGCACTTAAGAATGAAGAATGGGTCAATGCTATGAATCAGGAAATAGAATAGATTGAGAAGAATAATACATGTACACTAGTACTAAGACCTGATGACAAGAATGTCATTGGTACCAAATGGATATTCAGAAACAAGCTGAATGAGAATGGAGAAGTCACTAGAAACAAAGCAAGATTAGTATGCAAGGGATATGCACAAGAAGAAGGTATTGATAATGGAGAAAACTTTGCACCCATTGCTAGACTAGAAGGAGTTAGAATCTTACTTTCTTATGATGTATTTAAAGGATTCAAGGTATACCAAATGGATGTCAAATTTGCATTCCTAAATGGAATATTGGAAGAAGAGGTATACATTGAACAACTAGAAGGGTTTATTGACCCATACAAGAGAAACATGGTATGGAGACTACACAAATACTTGTATGGATTAAAAAAAGCACTGAGAGCCTGGTATGAAAGACTTCACTCCTATCTCATTAGCATAAAATTTGTTAGAACAAGTGAAAATAGCAATCTGTACTTAAAAGAAGATACCAATGGTAGTAGTCTGATTGCTGAAATTTTCATTGATGATATCATTTTTGGGGGAAATGAATTGTTTTGCGAATCCTTTGCTAATGAAATGAGCAAGGAATTTTAAATATCTATGTTTGGGGAAATAAAATTCTTTCTTGGTCTACAGATTCTTCAAAAAAATGTAGGCATATAAATCACTCAGTCCAAATACATCAAGGAAATGCTGAAGATATTCAAGACGGAAGATTCCAAACAAGTTGGAACACCTAGGGATACTGGATGTAAGATAACAAAAGAAGACAAATCCAATGAGGTAAATAAGACCTTATATAGATCAATAATTGGAAAACTGATGTATTTTGTTCACACCAGACTAGATATAGCACACACAATTGGAATTGTTGCAAGATTCTCTACTAATCCCAAAGAATCACATATGACTGTTGTTAAGAGAATTCTAAGATATCTTAAGAACACTGAGGAATATGGCTTATGGTACAAAAGAGAAGGAAAATTTGGGATACAATTCTATGCAGATGATGATTGGGCTAGAAACATTGATGACCAAAAGAGAACAACTAGAGGAGCATTCTTCATGGGTGACAGACTTTTCACATGGATCAGCAAGAAGCAAGGATGCATCTCTCTGTCTACTGCAGAAGAAGGGTGTGTGGCTACAGGTACAAATTGCTCCAATATTGCATGGATCAAATGATTGTTGGAAGGGATGAATATGAAGATCCTTGAACCAGTAATTATCTATTATGATAATACCAGTGCAATAAACATTTCTAAGAATCCAGTCATGCATGCTAAGACTAAGCATATTGCTATCAAGTATCACTATCTAAGAGAACAAGTGAAAGAAAAAGAAGTGACACTTTAATATGTTCAATCAAAGGAACAGTTAGCTGACATATTCACCAAGCCATTACCGAAGGATACTCTTGAGTACCTGAGACAGAGACTAGGGGTCCAACCCTTGTCTATCGGTTAGTAATCTAACTAGAAGATTGCATCAACCTATACCAAATCTGAAGATCATTCATGTTGATGTAAAGACTGAGATGAACAACAAAAGATATATCTGTACATAGAAAGGTACATATCTACACCAAAGACTAGAGACATTGTATTGCTGATGGATAGGGAAATTCAAGGAATATATTATGTAAAGAGATGGATCATGATATAGATGATAAAACAAGGAGAAGTATTTTTGTTTGGCATTTTTGTAAAAGGGGGAGATGTTCTCATTATCATCAGGGAGAGATTTGCTTTATCATACAAAGGGAGAGATGATCTAATTATCAAAAGGAGAGATGATTCTATATCACATAAAGGGAGAGATATGATAAAAGGAGAGATTATATTATTGGCCAAGAAGAGAAGTTCCTGAGAATCAAAAAGGAAGAGTTAATCAATATTCTAAGGGAGAGAAATTGATTACACATGAAATATTCATCGAAGGGAGAGAAGTAACAAAGGGAGAGAGTTCAGACAAAGAGAAATATTGATTTCAAAGGAAAAAGAGATTATCAAGAAAAGGAATAGTCAAGGCAGAGCACATATCAGAACAGAGATATCAGATCATACATCCATCCATTGAAGGGATTGAAGATTGAAGACAACCACTCTACAGGAAACAAATCTAAGCTATTTTTAAGCTTACCAAGAGCCAAACATTTGTAATAGTTACATTAGGAAAGCTTGATGAAATTGTATGTTTGATATTGTATTAGTGATAGTATAGTATGATAATGTAGTATGTTGCCAGCAATGCCAAAGGGAGAGATTGATGACATGTAACTAATTGAATGTTTGAAGATGGTTAAGTTGATCACCAAAATATAGAAGGATAATACAAGACATTAAATCAGTTAATGGATTGTATTGTTATTGATGTAAAATTGATATAATCTAATTGGTTATAATCAAAGTGTAAAAAACTTTAGAGAATCAAAGAGAAAAATATTATGCTTTTGTTAATGCATAAAAGACAAGTATTCATAATGTGACTACAAACATCGTCGGTCAGTGAAACCTGACGGATAGAGCTCACCTAAAGTCAAGTCACAGTGATTCCCAAGAAAGAACATGAATGAGCATTACCAACGAGAAGAATCAAAAGCATACCCGATGGCCAGAAATATAGTGTAACCCAATGGAGAAGCCTGAGGAGAACTGGATTGTTGACTGACGCTATCAAAGAGTTAAACACCAAAATTAACTTGAGTTCAGAAATGACAAAATATCTAGCTAGCAGAGCTAAATATAGAGTTAACTGGTAGTTATCATTGTTTTTATTGACAAGATAAGTGAGAGATAAGTAAATGATTTAAAGTTGTTTTTTTCCAATTGGCAAGAAGATCTCAGTGAGATAAGACAAGAGTTTTTCTTTAAATCTAACTGGCGAGAATTGTGGATCACACAAAGTTCAAGAAAATCATAAAAATGGTGATATCATGTCTATTTAAGAGACGAACTTGATTCATTAAGGATCAAGGGGAGTGAATGAAAAAGAGGATGCTAAATAGAAATTGATGAAGAGAAACTTCATATAGTCCTGATTAACAAGCTGAGGAAAGAGCTAAAGTTTTCTATAGACACCGAGCATTAGAGCACAGCATCACTGAGTAGAATCAAAGTGGAGCAAAGGTATAAACAAATTTATATTGATCACAATAGTTTTATGAGATTACAATGGATCTAAAAATATGCAAGTATAATTTGTATATGTGAACAGATCATACGGTTTCAGTTTAACCATTGATTCAGAAAGTCTCTTAAGTGAGCGGGATTTAAAGATGCTTTCTATATTGAGATACATCCCAAGGAGTATCAAAAAGTTTTATCATGAAGATAGCATGAGATGTTAGATATCTATTGACAGGCCAAGTGAGTGTTTGATCAAGGATGGTAGTATAGAGATGCCCGATATAAAGTGACAAACTAAACTTTTAAATCCTCTAAAAAGGTCACACCTAACAGTGTGTTTGTAACCTTTAATAGGGTTGGATATTCACCGAGCTCACTTTAGAAAAGTGAAAATATTGGATTACCGGTCCCAAGTGGTTTTTCCCTTAACAGGGTTTTCACATTAAAACTCCATGTGTCAATGTGTTTATGAGTCATTACTTTAGTGTTTTGCATTACACATAGCTTAACTGGATTGAATGGTATACTCTAGATAATTTACTGTCTTTCGGCAAATTAATAGACTGCTTTTCGGTAAACATACAGTAGAAGGTTTTACAAAGCATTATGAGCAGTAGTAATTTGATAAAAGTATTTGGAGGCATTCATCTTATAGGACTAGAGATAAATAGAGGTAGAATATTGTGGTACTATATTTTAAGGGTTGATTATTGGAATATTTTGATCCCCTTCCCTCAAAATCTCCCTGAAGAATCTGATGTTTGAAGAAGAATACCGAGTTTCTCACTTGCATGAGCTTTAACTCCTTGATGAGAGGTGCCTTAATGCCCTTAACCATCTCCGTGTGTATCAAAATTGCCTATTCTTATAGTTCAATAAGAAGATCAAACCCAATGAGTTTGAAGTTGGTGATCTTTTCCTGTAACATAATATGAAGAATCTCCAGAACCATGAAAAGAAAGGAAAGTTTGAGCCTAACTGGTTCAGACCATTTGTGGTTACAACTAAATTGGGATCTGAAGTGTATCAGATAGAAACACTAGAGGGAGATCCTATCCCTGGTCCTATGAATATCCTATACCTGAAGTGTTTTTATGCATAGTGCATTAGCAATTTCTCTTGTACAATAGAAAGTCAGATAAAATTCAAAAAAATCAGTAATCAGTAAAAAATCTAAAAATCCTGAAAATTTTATTATCATGGTGAAAACCTGGCAAACAGGCACCTTGATAATGCCAAAAAAATCAAAAAATTAAAAAATTAAAAAATTAAAAAAATTAAATTAAATTAAAAAGTAAAGAAAAATAAGTTCATCTATTTATGAAAACCACTTCGGCGGTGTAGTGGATAAGTACCATGGTGAAAACCTATTTCAGGCACCATGTGTAGTTAGATCTATCATCTATTTGGATTATCCTACATGCTTTCATTGCTTTTTCATTGTCCCTCCATCCCATTAAATAATAAACCCTCCACTTTATATATCTGTGCAGATGTCCTACCTAGTCCTAATTCACTTTTCACTGGTTCTTCCACTTTGCAATAAGGACCCATCACCAAATTTACTAAATAATGATATTTTTCCCAAATATAGTGATCGCAAAAGAGTCTTCACAAATAAACTTTAAGATCAAATTTCTAAGCTATTATTCCTTTCTTAGCTATTGCCAATAATTTTTTTTTCGATATCAAATCAATCTTTCCCCATCAGGATGTATCCTTTCGGTGTCGGCTTATCAACCCCCCATCAAAAAATCATGTTCATGGAAAGAACTTTGGACTGAATGACTTCTTTTTCATGATGCCTTTTTGTTGATTTTATCTTTGCGTTTCAATATACCCTACTCATGAGTGCCTCGATCTTCAATATCTTGGTGTATCTTTGATGGTGTTTATTGGAATATATGTCATTTGTAGTGTGATCTGTTTGTGATAGTTTTTAGTTCATTTTTGTTAGATACACAATTATGATTATGCATACCTCACTGGGGGTAGGATTAATACACATACCACCAAATCCATAAACAATATTTGGGTGTGATAAACCGCCCCATGAGTATCATTGCATTGGTACCATCATGACTGAAACTCTACATCTATGTTCCTAAATCTATCTATTTGTCTGAGAGTCTAGTCTACGCAAAGGAAAAATTTCATTTGTGTTGTTTAACACATGGTGTATACCTCCTTTTGCAAAATTAAACTAGGGTGTTCTCTCTGACATAAACACAATGTAATCCCACTAAAATTATGTAGATAGGATGCATTTTAGTTAGGGTCCTATTGCATTTTACCTTTGGCAAGGTTCCTATTTATTTCCCCCCATCCTAAATCTAGTTGAATGATCCCATCAGTTATGATTAATACACTAAAAAACAATGTCCCATTTTGAGTCCTCATTAGTGTTAATCCCTAAGTTTTGTTGATGATTAGTGACCAACACTTAGTCATTTACTTAGTCAATTTTAGTTGGTTATCACTGTGGCCGAGCTAAACATTCAAGGCCAAGCAACATTCCCGAGCAAGTTTTAGGTTCCTGAGTTACATCATACCGAGCCAAGTAGAATATTAAGTGTCGAGTGACAGAGATGTTAAGTGCCAAGCATAACAGTTTTTGCATACATGTCAGGATTGATTCAAACTTTGATGGGAAATGTTTAGGCTGACTTGTATGAGATTTGGGCCAACATATGTATGCATTTAATAATTTTCTACTAAGTTAATTACACATTTAATTGTTTTATACTATCCATGGCATGGAGCCAATCAAAAAATTAGAATGTCTTGGGGGCATAAATCATAGATCTTGATTGTTGATCTAGATCTCGCTGCCAGATCCGTAAAGACATATAAGATTGCTTCTAACCCTAGAAAAAATATATATAAAGAGATAGATATTGTGTGTGAGAGAAGGGTTGTTGTTCATGAAAGATGAATAGTGAGTTATTTTGAGAGGAAGCCTAGATCAAGCAGAATGATAGAGCAATGAAAAGCAGAGTAAAGACATATCAGATTGTGAGATCACATAAGGTATTGGAAAGAGTAAATTTGTCATCAACATCTAAGTGCATAATGAAAGATCACTACTTGAAACATTCTAACAGGTGTATCAGGTGAGATCTCTTAATAGAGTGGTTCTAGTAGACCATTTTAAATCTCTTAGCTGAGTGCTTACTTTACTGTAAGTTGAAATCCTTTGACAAGGTAGATTGTAATTGTCTTTAGTTCTTAACTGAACATACCTTTAACCAGGTAGATTGCATTTTGTAATCAAACTCTTGTAGCCCTAACAGGCACACTTTATTGCTATAGTAGTGAAGATTTTGTGGGTGTCATGCCCACCCCAATTTTACCTATTTGGGTTTCTGGGTTACCAAAATTATGTTTTATAAGTTATATATTTCATGTTGTGGATACTATCTGATGTTACGTTAAATTAATATATGTATGAATGTGGATCAATTGTTTTAAGTGGTTAAGTTTTAAGATCTAATTCACCCCCACCCCTCTCAGTATCTTGCTTTCCCATTATTGTACTCCCAAAAATTAGCATTAGAGCTAAGTTCACCTACAAAATATTTTAATCAGCTTGTGAGTACAGATCTTGAGATGGAGGTTTACAAGTTGGGTAAAATCATTGAGAATCAAAAGATTGAGATCCAGCTAGCATTACACCAGCTTGAGATAGCAAGACAGGAATTGAATAAATCATTGACAACTAGGAAATATTTGGCCAAAAAAATAAATGATACTCATTATCAAGAAGATGACACTGCAAATCTATTTCAAAATGGATATTCTACTGAGAGCGATGCAGCAATTGCAAATCTACTAGAAAAGAAAAATGTATTGTGTGAAGAAGTCAGAAACTTGAAAAGACAACAAGAAATGCAGACAGTGAGATTATGTGATGTAGTGGAACAAAAGATGAAAGCTGAAGATGACAAAGCTATGGCTGAAGAAGACAAAAGAGTGATAACTCTCAGACTTGATGAAAGGACACATGATGTGCAAATGATGAAAATCAATCAGGTTGACATGGAAAATCAACTGCTACTTGCAAATCAGGAGATTAGTAGGAAAGATATGGAAATAATGAATCTGAGATCTGAGAACAATCAATTGAAAGATAATTTGAGATCTGAGAAGGAACTGAATGAAAGGATAAACAAACCTAATGAAGCTTTGACTCATTTTGAGAATCTGATGGAAGCATCAAGAAGGCCAAAATATTCTTCTGGATTAGGTCACACTGAACCAAAGACATCTACTGAGAAAGGAGAATCATCTAAGAATGGTGAAAGGAGGAATGTAAAGACAAAACACAAAAAGCCTGTTTGCCACGACTGTGGAAAACCAGGTCATACAGAAAACATTTGCTGAAGCAAGAAAGGTAAGTCCAGTCATAAACCTAAGTTCAATGGTTACTATTTTAATTGCAAAAAATTTAGACATAAAGCACATGAATGTTGGGCTAAAGAAAGTAATGCACCTCCCAAACCAAGATTTAATGGTTATTGTTACAAGTGTCAGAAACATGGTCATAAAGCACAAGACTCTAGATCCAATGCTAAACAGAAATGGACATCAAAGACACAAACAAAAGCACCTAGGAAAGGCAACACTTACAATTGGGATTATAATACAAGGCAGAGTTATCATTACTGTGAAGAATATGGACATGCACCTAAATATTTCTTAAAGACACATTTTAGAGGGAAATCTAAGAGTTGAATGAATGGAAGCCTAGTCTAATTTAGTTGTTTGAAGATTGCTCACACTAAGAGAGAGTGTAGGACAAGAGTACCTACTCCTACTGTTGAGTAAATAAGAGCACAGATGAACTAGACATGGGTAAGGAAAATAGAGCCGAGCAGCAGTTAAACCACTGAAGCTGAGGTCACCCAATCCAATGGATCAGGTGATCACACCATCTCTAACTAAGAAATAAAGGTGTGTAAGGAACTGTATTTAAATTTCAAATCTTACATCAGTTCCTAACATGTAAATGTGCCAAAGTCCATATCTGCATATGTTGAGATGCACCCGGACATGTTTGTGACAAATGCTGAGAAGAGTTAACTGCACTATAGGTGCCGAGTTGGTTGGCTAAGTAAGTTGTGTGATGGCCGAGTATGGTAAGCTGAGTAGTATGTAAGTTGTGTTAGTTGGCCAATGATAGTTGGCTTGCACTAACCTAATGGGAAAAATATTTATTGCTTACCTACTTTGACCTTTCGAGTCTATATAAGGATGAACATTTTATTCTTCATTTTACCTTGTGATTTTTAGAATTCACAGAGTGATTAAAGAAGCTGCAGAATTGATCTTAGTAAAGTTTGTTTCAAAAATCTCATCAGCATGTCGTCGGCAACCCTAAAGTGAACAGTGTGAAGTGTTACTTTCCAAGGTACCATGTTCTTCATTTTCAAACCCTAATTTAAGAGATTATGGCTGCAAGTTCTTCCACACCAGTCAAAGGAATGGAGGAGGAGCTGAAACAAATTAAACTAGTAAGAAGTGATGCATGTGCACCTCCTAACTTTTGAGCCATTCCCGAAAGTGAAATTTTAGGTGATCTGAATGGAGCCCTCTCATATATTCCACCAAAGGTACTTATGATCCATGATGTTAGATCCTGTTACATGGTTAATATTGGAAAAGTAGGTGATAATGAATTGAGTAAATCCTACAACAAGTTATGCAAAAATGGAGTTCTAAAAGATGAATTCAATCATTTAGCAGACAAAGGGTTAACTGGTGCCCTATATTTTCTAAAAGACTTCAAGGATGAATGGATCAAGGTTTTTCTAAGCCAAGTTCATAAAAAGCATATGTGGCTGGACAATGGATCAGTTAGGATCACTAAAGATATTATTCATTGAGTAACTGGATATCCTATTATCAGTGGTAAGCGAACAATGAGAGATCAAAGTAAAGAAGATATAGCAGCTAACACTGGAGATTTTTGGAACAATAGAGGTATGACTATCTCTACAATTGAAGATTTATAACATGAATTTGGAGTGAGAGTGATTGCACATAAGTTCTATCAGTCGATCCGACTGGATAGTGTTCCCTGCACAGCTATGGACCAAGCATGGAAGATAGTCAAGAAGAATCACACCTATGACCTTGCCGAGCTGTAATTGACAGAACTACCTGAGAACTTAAAATTGATAAGAAAAGATAAAATCTCATCATGTAAGTTTGTCTCTTTACTAGTTTGCATATTCTTCTATTTACAAAAGTCATTTCCTACTCTAGGAAATATTGTTTGGAAGAAGGATAGACTTATTACTGTACAAATTAGTGAATGTATTTAGCAATTAGGCAATAATTTCAATAGTATTATGGGAAACTACTTTATGGAATTCAAAAAGAGAATGAGGTTGAGGTCTAGAATTCCTTGTTCACTTGTGGAAAAATACTATGAGGAAATATTTTTTCTAGTTGACATAGATTACACATATATTCAGGCTATGACACCTAGGGTATCATGGCTGGAGCCATTTACCTATGAAGTTAACATTGATGAAACATCAGAAGCTATCACAACACTCCTAGTAGAGGAGATTGATACAAAAGAAAATAGATTTAGAAGTTATGATGAATCTAAGGCAAAGATATCCATGAATCTTAAGACAGGAACCATGGAGAGAAAGAGGAAAAAGATTGTGAAAAATCTGAAGAAAATGGTTGGATTGTCAAGTGATGAGGAGCTAGAGGATGCACCTCTAGGCATATCTAATGGACAAGGAGAAGATGTATCTAAAGAAGAAGAAGTAGAAGTTAGTGAATCTAAAGAAGAGATTACTGTTAAGGCAAAAGGAAAGAAACCAGCAGTAGACAAGGTAACCAAGCCGAGTAAAGTAAAACCTAAAGTTATCCCTCCCACTGCCAATCATCCAAGGACAAGGGCATCTACTGCTTCATCTCCAACAGTGTAAACAAATGTATATGCAAAGAAGAAGGTTGTAGAGAGTAGTTTTTGATCAAATACTAAATTTGCAACAAAGGCTGTACCGAGCCTACATGTAAAAAGGCCTAGAAGGAAACTACATCTGGATTCGGAAAGTGACGAAGAAAAGACTAAAACTGATGAACCCAGCAACATACTAATAGAACCATTCAAGAGACCCATTGATATTAATGAGGTATGTGAGAATTTGAGAAAATCTACAGGGTTATCTAGTTTTAACTTTATCAAATATGAGAAATTGAAGTTCGAAGATAAGCACAAAGTTCAAGAAGCACTACTAGATATGATGTGCAACTTCAAGTTAACTTGTATAGAGATAGGAGAAAATGTGTCGAGTGAGTTATATGAGTTTCTATCTAGCAAATGGAAATTTGCACTCACAACTAAGAGATAGATTTGAGAAGGCACATTAGCTCAAGTCATTCATGAGCTGACTAAGAAGCATAGAGAAAAATTTGTTGAAGAGTATAAGCATAAATTCATACCTAAATAGAGAGGTTATGCTATTTTGAAAAATGATATTGAAAGTGTAGTATAACAGAGTACTAGGATTTGGAAGGAAATCTTTGGATTAATTTCTCCAAAAGAGAAGAATACTAATGAAGGAACATCTGAGCCGAAGGCTAAAGAAATTGAAACCGCCCTTGTACCACAGAAAGAAAAAGAGAAAATTGCTACTGAACATGACAAGACTAGAGAAAAACCAAAAGAGCAAATAGAGATAGTAAACATTGTTGATCTGACAACAGACAGTCTAATTGATGTCACAATTGATGACTCTCAAAATTTGGATGCTGAGGGTTAGGATGAGCTGAGAGATGCAACTGTAGAATCACCTATTAAGGCAACTGAGGTTGAAGGAGAGAAGAGTATAGAGGAAGATGAAGAGAGAACTCAAAAGGAACCTGAGGATAAAGATGAACCAAAGGAAGTAGAAAAGGAGAAAACAACTGAACAAGAGGTAATTACACAAAATTCACCTATCTTAGAGGTTGTGAAAATAGTCTTAAATAGTGGTGAGGAGATGAGGGATACTGACAATGAACCTAAGGAACAAGAGGTAGTGCAAGTGTTGGTTGGTTTACCACACTTGGCATCATCTACTCCCGATGGACCCTAAATAGGAGGTACACCTGATCAACAGACAATTTTGACTGAATTGAAAGATGCAATGGTGACTACTACTCATACAGGAAAATGTATTGAGGAAACAAAGCCAAGTTGTAGCTCACCAGAACTTAAGATGAGGAAAATCATGAGGAAGAAGTCTCCCAATCCTAATGTCACATTAGATGAAGTTATTGTGATTCTACAATGGGATCCCAATGTTTTATCTTATGAACAGATTGAGACTCTTCAAGAATTACTCAAGAGGAAGAAAAGACAGGAGGAAATGAGAAGAGAGTAGAAGCAAAAGCAGGTGTTACATGACATCAAGGACATATTTTTAAAATATTTTGATATGGAAGATGACAATTCTCAAGCTCCCATTCTTGAACAATTAGTTCATATTGTGCAAATGGTGAATGATGATAACATTGAATCTAAAGAAAAGTTATTGCAATGGTCTAAGAGGAAATTCGAGAACAAATTACTAGCAAAAATCTTAGGAGAGATTGCGGTAAAGCAGGTTGAACTTTCTTCTCTTGTAGAAATTTTGGAGGAAGTTGTAACTAATATTTATTCTTTGTACAAGAAGTTATGTGATGTTGAATTCTTCACAAAGGATAATCTACAGGCCATAGAGAAATTGCAATTAGACTTAAAGTCAACTAGAAGTTCACTGAGTATGGATGCTAACACTAGCTCCTTACATTTTAACAGATTGACAAATGCACAAAGGAGATAGCCGAGCTCATGGCTGAAGATGGTCAGATAAGGAACAAATTGAATACTATCTAGAAAAACCTGATACCTCATCTGGAGGTAATTCAGAAAGAACTTTCAGCTGCAAAAGAATTGGTTAAGAGAGATTCGCATCTCTCAACTATAGAAAGTTTATTCAGTCTAGCTGTCAAGCTAGAAGTCAAATTAGAAGTTATGAAATTTGTTAAGGATAGTTGGGACACTGCATTTGCATCCACCTTACAACTTCATAAACAATTTTTGGATAAGTGTAACTTGATCCCACCTACAATCAGTGACAAAAAAAAGGGGCAATTTGACAGGACTGATAGGGATACAATGTAAGAAGATCAGTACATGTATCAATGTAAATATTTTTTTGAAGGCATGTATACTATGTAAATTTTTGTATGTAGTATGATGTACAATCCTAGGGGGAGTACATTATGTACTTAGGAAACATTTTTGGATTGAATGAATTGAAAGAAATGATAAGTGTGTTTTTGCCACTAATATCAAAGGGGGAGATTGTTAATCCCTAAGTTTTTTTAATGATTAGTGACCAACACTTAGTCATTTACTCAGGCAATTTTAGTTGGTTATCACTGTGGCTGAGCTAAACATTCAATGCCAAGCAACATTGCCGAGCAAGTTTTAGGTTTCTGAGTTACATCATTTCGAGCTGAGTAGAATATTAAGTGTTGAGCGACAAAGATGTCAAGTGCCAAGCAGAACAATTTTTGCATACATGTCAGGATTGATTCAAACATTGATGTGAAATGTTTAGGCCGACTGGTATGAGATTTGGGCTGACATATGTATGCATTTAATAATTGTATACTGAGTTAATTATGCATTTAATTATTTTATATTATGCATGGCGTGGAGCCAATTAGAAAATTAGAATGCCTTGGGGGCATAAATCATAGATCTTGATTGTTGATCTAGATCTCGCTGCCAGATCCATAAAGACATATAAGATTGCTTCTAACCCTAGAAAAAAAAAAATACAAAGATAGATATTGTGTGTGAGAGAAGGGTTGTTGTTCATGAAATATGAACAGTGAGTTATTTTGAGAAGAAGCCTAGATGAAGAAGAATGACAGAGCAGTGAAAAGCAGAGTAAAGACATATCAGATTGTGAGATCACAGAAGGTTTTGGAAAGAGCAAATCCGTCATTAGCATCTGAGTGCATAACAAAGGATCGCTACTTGAAACATTCTAACAGGTGTATCAGGTGAAATCTCTTAACAAAGTGGTTCTATCATACCATTTTAAATCTCTTAGTTGAGTGCTTACTTTACTGTAAGTTGAAATCCTTTGACAAGGTAGATTGTAATGATCTTTAGTTCTTAACCGAACAGACCTTTAATTAGGTAGATTGCATTTTGTAATCAAACTCTTGTAGCCCTAACAGGGACACTTTATTGCTATAGTAGTGAAGATTTTTTGGGTGTCATCCCCACCCCATTTTTACCTATTTGGGTTTCTAGGTTACCAAAATTCTGTGTTATGAGTTATATATTTCATGCTATGGATACTATCTAATGTTAGGTTAAATTCATATATGTATGAATGTGTATCAATTGTTTTGAGTGGTTAAGTTTTAAGATCTGATTCACCCCCCCTCTCTCAGTATCTTGCTTTCCCATTATTGTACTCCCAACAATTATTTTCATTCACTTAGATCATACATTTCATCACATTAGTTGTATTATTATGTTGAAAACGAGTTTAAGTATTGACTTAATATTTGATCTAATAGTCACATAATGATATCCATGTAAATGCATTTAATTATTTAAGTTCATATAGATGTATTTAATCATTTAAGTTCATTAGGTACATTTATTATTTGTTTTTCATTACCATTAGGTACATTTATTATCCATTAGTCATTATCATTTAGGTACATTTCATAATTATTTAGTTGCATTTAAAAAACCATTAAAATATTTAGGTTCATTCATATTATCCATTGCATCACATCATTTTTACATAAACATTACATACATCGATCAAATGATATATCCATAATCATAATAAGTCATCACATGTGCATATATCCACATAGTCCTGCATCATAAATACATTAGAACCATCAAATAATATCATATCACACACATCCTGCATCACACACGTTAGTAAAAAAATCATTATCCATTTGATACATATGCATATAGGAATTTAAAAAACACATCACATAGGACCATCAAAATCATGTATATATCATCATGAAAGAATAATCAAGTGTCCAAGGTCTATAAATACATTAATGTCCATCATTATACATGTATACATCTCATCATAAATGTTGATGTACATCCAAAATCTCAAAATATGTGTATCAAAATTGACTAGCAAGGATCATGATGTTGGCTGTCAAGATGGCCTTGCACTTCTTTTCCCATGTCCCCCTCATTCATGTGGAGGTTTCATACCGACTGAGACCTGTGAAGAACCCCCATTTGTAGTGTGAGTATTATATCTCTCACTATAAACTGTAGCCCTCTAACCCTTAGGAATAACCTCATAGTGCAGACATATATAATACTCCATCTCTCAAATCGCTCACGTCTCTTGTGTGTGGACTGCAAAGGCATCCTATACAACCTGCATCACCCTTGGTCCAATAGTAGTCTACACTGTAATCTCCCTTTGTCCCCTATACTCCTCAGATTGCCTCTGGAACAAATAGCTCTCTAACCTCATCCCTGCAGCTCTAGTCTTAGGCTATCCATCTCTCATCCCATCCTCTCTATCTAATCCTGCCCTTTTATTGCCCCTGTATGAGTTTCAATGATCATAAACTCTCCTACATCAACTCGGGCCTATAGTGGGTCTAGAGAACCCTAAGCACTATATGCCCATGCTCACTCTCCTATTAGCTAACCCTCTACTCTAGCTAGCTCTACTTGTAAACTCCCCTTTGATGATCGTGAATTTCTAATGGACCTTATAATCGAGCCACCTCAGTATGCAGGATATCTCGCTCTACAACCATGGTATCATGCACCTCATGTGCTACATGTCCAAGAGGTGGTCTCTATCCCTTTACTAGTGCTGATGGTGACTCCTGTACTTGTCCCTATCTTGGAATCACTAGAGGAACTTTACCTATGGGTACATTTACCTTCCCCCATTGTCTCTTAGCCACTATCCTCGGATGAGCTTTGTGGAAATCACCTCCCGTACCTACTACTCTATCTCCACCATCATCTCCCCATCATCTCCCTCATCTCCCCCTCCCCCNACACCATCCTCCCCTCCCCTCAACTTCTCATCTACCTAGATTAGCCTTGGGATAGTTAATTTGACAGGTGTGTGTACACCCACCACTGCGCATATGTGGGAGTCACTCCCACGTCTCAAACTAAATCCTACCCCTGATACCATGGAAGCACTACCATCCCTAGCCATGATGCTTTATCTCCCCACAGATTCACTCCAACTCCCCATAAAGTCCCCACCTCGCGAGTAACTAGTGGATGTGGGAACGCATCCAAAACTGCATCTTGTATCCTCCCAAATTATTTGGACATCCGTGATGGCATGTATTATGCTATCATTTATGCAGTCCTCCCTATCAACCGATACATTGCTTGTGTAAAACTAAGGAAAAAGAAGTCCTCCCATCCATCCTCTGTTTAATCTTTCTATTGCTAGACCTTGTGGCCCTATGCCTCACACCCTACATACAGAAACTAGTTGAACCCCTACATCTCATCCAATGTCCTTCGCTAATGTCTAATGGAATCTGTTGACTCATAGTGAATCAATGGTCTGTACTTGCAGGCGTATGGCTCATATGCATGCTGAGTCTACTAAAGTCTGATGGGGCATACTACAGGGATATGCTCCCATGCCCATACTAATAACAGTCACCTTAGCTCCCAAAATCATGCCTCTCTGATAGGCACACATATAGAGATAATAATATAACTACCCAAGGATAGTGTATCCCCACTAGTACCTATCCCCCTCATCCTCTAGCATGGCGGTTAGTAACCTCACCCATCTCTTAGGAAATCCATACCCTACATGAATGGACATCAACTATCCCCCAGTCAACCCTTCTACATATAATGCCACCTGTCATAGTCGCAGTCACGTTGCCATCGTCGCCCACCATGGTAACCACTATCTCATGGTAGGTATCTTCTCACACGCTCATCCAAAATCTACCTCCATATAGGGCACCAGTCCCTCTTGTACATACTTGAGAATCAATTTCCTAATAGGTATGTGGTGTATCCACCATACATCAAAAAGGGTGATTGTAGCCTCAATCGTAGGGAAATGAAAATTGGAAGTGCGACTATGCCACCTCTCTATCAAGGCGGTCATGAGTGCATTATGTAGTCTCAACCGTGACCACAAATGTACATGATTGAGGCCACACAATGCCACCTATCCCCACTCCATCAGTGTCAACTTCTCAACTAACACCATAGTGTCGGGCCAGCTCCCCTATGACCTAAATGCCTGTACTACCTCCCACATTCACAAACCCACAAATGTCAGTCCCTGTCAAACACTTAGTCCAGCCCGGGGCATCCTAGCACCCCCTGTCCCTTGTCTCCCACTCCCAAACCCCTTACCTTGGCTTTTTGGGGTCAAAAGGTAGAGATTTTTATTAACCTACATAGACGATGATCAATGCATATGTCAATCCATGATTGGCACCTCTGGTGTTTTTCCCCTGGTCAACCTTGTTGACCATCATCCACACAGGAACCTATCCATCGATAGTCATCAATGTAGACAATGATCGATCAATCTTCATCTCTAGAGGTGACAATATCTAGATCATCATCTGCATAGACAATGATCCATCGATCATCATCTCTACCCCGAGACCTAAACACCCCTATTAAATATGTTTAAAAATGTAATAAATGTCAATTTTTTAAACCAAAGACTGAGTTGGGCTAGGGTACTCACTGGTGGTCATGCATTGGCTTCTCACTAGTGTGTCCAAATGCACTCTCCTAGCTGCAATCACTCTCAGGGGTCTTCCATTTCTCTCTCTTTATCTATCCTTTTTGCTCTTTATGAGTGAAAATGACTCCTTTTGGCGCCCCCATGGACTATTTATAGGCCCTAGGGAGCCCGTTTTTCATCCTGGTCCCCATTTTTGTCCTGTTTCTTCCCACACGTCCCATAAGTAATAAAATGGTCCCCTTTACCTTCTTTTCTACTATTTTTTCTTCCCATATCCCTTTTCTAGAAAAATTTCCCAAATATTAATTTTGTGTGATTTTCTCAAAGGGGCACAACCCGACTCTAGGACCTTTTTTTTCTCTCTGGGGCATCTTGTTTTTTCTTTTTATTTGACGTGATTCCATCATCAATGTCGCATCAAAGAGGGGCAAAATATAGATGCCTAAAATGATCCCTTAACATTACAGTTATTTTTAATTAATTAATTATATTTTTTATATTCTTCCACCTATTTAATTAAATTTGGTTTATCTTCTAGTGTATTTAAATTTAATTTAAATACCTTTACCTCAAAATGTATTAAATTTTATTTAATACCTTCCCTCCATAAAATCACCTATTTGAATAAATTCTATTTATTTAAAATCCCCCCATTTCCCTTTTTCTTCTAAATCTATGATTAAATTAATTAAACTTAATTTAGTCCTAATCCATTATTTAATTTAATTAAATCTAGCCTAGATCCTATCTTACACCCATCACCCTCATCCCACTAAACCTACCTACTTGTCTTAATTTTTTATTAAATCCCTTAAAAAGGCGATTCCTAACCCATTAGGACTAATTGGTTGCTCACACATGTGTGAGCAACTTTCCCAAAATTCACCTTTTCAACAAATACCAATTTTTTTGAAACAAAGAACTCTTACACTCCTTACACTTCTTACACTTTCTAAAAGTTTTTCATTGGCCCTTTCCTCTTACATGGGTACTTTTTGGGTACCTTTGACCCATCAAATCTCAAGTTTCTCACTCATGTGTGAGAAAACTTGGATGCTTGCATGGATTACGTGTCCTTCATGTGGCACCTATATATGTGGATGCCACATGAGATCCACCTCACCCAAGTCCTCAAAAATCCTGTAAATAGAAGCCTTTCCAGGGGTAAATCATCTTTCATTTTTGCATTGTTACCATGATAGTTTCACTCTAGGATCTTTCTTAAGCATTTTAGCATTTTGTTTCAATCTTAGTTCATCTGAATCTAGAGATTACATGCTAGGTAAATGCAAATGAATTTTAGTTTCATTGAATCTTGCATATCATTCTAGCTTATTTTTTCATTTTCATCTTCAGCATTTGGTGAAGGCTTGAGACAAGTTCCTTATACTTGTTCTTGAGCTCTTCATCACATCAATAGTTTTCATTTGTAGGATTCACTCCATAGAAATAAATCATGGTGGTATTTATATCTTGTGTTGGGAGATCACACCCACATTCCTCTCTAAGAGAAAATTAACAAGTATTGGGTGCACTTATTTGGCTCATCGGAGGTTATGTTGGAAACTTTTGTGTAGTTTCAAGCTTTTATGAACAGGTTAGATTAGAATTAAATGATTTATTTACCTAACATTTGCATGTTTAATCTTGTTCCACACATGTAGGTTTTCATCATACACAACTCTTAATATATTCTTAAGGGGACCTAGATTAAATAACTAAAAAGAGACTAAAGGGAGGGAGTTGGAGAGACCCTAATGTGTGTGTGTGTGTGTGTGTGTCTGTGTGTGTGTGTGTGTGTGTGTGACTAAAGGGAGGGAGTTGGAGAGACCCTAATGTGTGTGTGTGTGTGTGTGTGTGTGTGTGTGTGTGTGTGTGTGTGTTTGTGTGTGTGTAAGAGAGAGAGAGAGAGAGAGAGAGAGAGATTCATACCTATTTGACCTTAGGATTAACCTTCTCCAACATCGAGTACTTCAAATTGGGCTTCCCCTTGTCCGACATTTTCTTCATCAAAGGTTACACAACAAAAATTAACTCTTAAGGGGAAAGACCAAAAATACATATTCACCACAAAGAGACTAACTAGGAGAGAGAGAGAGATGTGTACTTGTTTGAGCTTGAGATGGCCCTTCTCCAACATCCTTTGTTTGAGTTTGACCTTCTACTTTAGAAGGTTGTGCTTCTTGAGCATGTGATAGATATGGAGAAAACATTACAACAAATATCACAATGAAACACACACACACACACACACACACACACACACACACACACACACACACATATCTATATATATATATATAGAGAGAGAGAGAGAGAGAGAGAGAGAGAGAGNCACACACACACACACACACACATATCTATATATATATATATAGAGAGAGAGAGAGATAGAGAGAGAGAGAGAGAGAGAGAGAGAGAGAGAGAGAGAGAGACCTTCCTTCTTATGATAATATCTTTCCAATGATTCTTCAAGTAGTTTTTTTTCGGTTTCAGGTGAATACTTTTGTGTTTTCTTATTTACCCTTGTGATTTTATTTCCCATCTCTTTCCTTCACAAAAATGATCTTCTAAAATTTGACAAAATATAAATAATGCACTTCCAAATGTCTTCCTTGTAAAAAATGTGATTTATTCTTCAAATTTAAAATTTACAAATTAAGAAAGAAGCATATCTATTCATATGGAATCATTGCTAGCCTAAAAAACATTAAATTGATCGACTGGGTTTCTATAGAAAGTAGAAAAGTGCTTTCGGTTGAAAGTACCTGAGTTAAGTTTTTAAAGAGGCCAGATTTGGGGAGTGCTTTCGATCGAAAGTTATTATTTTTGATCGAAAGTAATTTCAATCAAAACCTCATTATTAGGCCTATTTTGCAAATGAAAATAAATTTTTGAATATTTCATGTCTTTAGGGATCAATAAGAGGAGTCAAATGGAACAATATTGACAAGATCATTGACATGACACAAGTACTCAGAATAATCTTTCTAATGGTTATAAATTTAATAAATTTTGAGTTTATTATGTACATATTTGTCAACGTCAATCAAATGTAGGTTTCTTAGCAAAAATAAACCTCCATGTTCGACATTCATTGAATAATAGTTAACAAGAGAAAAAAAACTTTGAAAAATACCCACGCACTAGGTATTGAAGTCTTCTTCCTATAAAGAAAATGAAATTGGACAAATACACAACAAGTTGCGATCTATGAAATGAACATACGTAAAAATTACGGTTAAGTCAACTTCAAATGTTAATCAAATATTAAATACTAAGGGTAAAGTCATGAAACCAATTACAGACATTAGATATGGATGTTATAAAACTAAATTATAAAGAATCACATTGATATTTGTAGACGTCTAAAATCATCCCTTGACACTTATATTAATTTAATTAATATTCCCTTAGCATTATAGTTAATTCTAGTTAATTACATTTTTTTTAATATTCATCTTTTGATTTATTTATTTAAATTGTTTCATTATTCTATGGTATCTAAAGGTATTATAAATACCCTCCCCTAATATATTAAATTTATATTTAATATATGATTCTCCATAAATCCCCCTTTAAATAAATCTTAATTTATTTATTCCCTCCACATTCTAACATTCTAGTAAGGTATGATTAATCTAAATCTAATTTGGATTAATCCTAAATCAAGCCTAGATTCCTAATCTATACCCATCAATATCCCCCCTAAGCCTACTCCTCTAGTTAATCTTAGATTAATTAGACTAATTTTATAATTCCTACAACAATTAACCTATTAATGGTTCTCACACATGTGTGAGCACGCCTCCTATGGGATTTGTTCATTATCTTTTTGTTAGGAATAAGGTGTCTCAACCTTGGATAATTCCTATTCTTATTATTTGTTTTGTAAAATGTATTTCTTGCAAATAATGTTGATGTGTCGGCATCTTGAATAGTGTGTAAGGAGATCATG
>MU223708.1:3836271-3855453 GCA_018584345.1 Thuja plicata | reverse complement strand
GTTTTTTTTTTTTTTTTTTTTTTTTTTCACATCCGTACGGCCCTCGGGTAGGGAAGAAAATTTTCCCAGAGCTCCGGTAGCCAAAATGATCAAAATTTTATGTGATTTCGACTCTCCCGGGCCTTCTGGACGCAATGGTGGAGTCCTTTTCGGCTCAAACAGCTCTGAAAAAAAGAGACCCCCCAAGAACCAGAGACAAAAGCCAGAAAAGCCAGAGAAAGAACCAAACCCTCGATCGCTTCACAAGAACTCGAACAGCCGGCAGCAAGATGGCTCTGATACCATGTTGAGATTGCTGATACGCAATGCAACCAAGATCACCTACATGCAAAGATGTTACACAGAATGAAGAAGACAGAAAGAGAGAAAGAGCTAAGGCGGCCGATAGGCCAGAGACTGCAAATGCATGTTGACAGAAATGATTTCTATATTATCAACAATGAAATGATTTACAACTCCTTATGAATTACAAAGCGGACAATCCTTATAAAGGATGTCGAAACCCTAAAAGGGCTACTAACTCAGAAATAGAAACTACCTAAGATTAGCTTAAGCAAACTAGAGTGAATAGGGAAGTTACTAATTAGATCATACTGATTTAAATTAGTAACCTCGAAATACTCACATAATGTCAAAAATGAACTCTCACTCCTTGACCTATGCAATTCCAAACAAAAGGGAGGAGAAAGCCTGGCTGATTATCTTCAATGCTGGCAAGGGCTTACTACAAGGTTGTCTTACCAACCCCCAGAGCAACACCTTATCAAAATCTTCATTAACAACCTCCATCCTAAGCTTTCCTATCACATGCGCATGAACTATATACAAAATATCACAATATTAGAATCAAAGGTATGGATCTTGAATGAGGTCTTGTAGAAGAGGGTGCTATCAAGAACTACAAAGAATCCTAGCCTGACAAACATAACAATGATTGATCATGATATTGGAACAAGAACAAAAATGTCATAACAGATGGAGCCACTGACACCAAAAACATTCAGGTTGTGGTAGCCAATCCTAATGCACCTACCCAGACTTATTAGCAAGCACCACCAATATACCCTCAACCTCCTCCCATGTATCAATAGCCCAATCCTGTGTATTCCCAGCTAACTTACTAGCAAAATATGCGCCCTCAAGGCATGACTATCTATCCCACCCAGGGACATCATATCAACACAACTATCAAACAAATGCTATATCAATCCCAAATGGACAAAAAAGACCTTGCACTTTGAATATGCCACAACACACATTTACCCCTTTAGGTGAACTTATAGATGTCATCTTGTGGAATCTGGTCCAAGCTAACCAAGTTGTGTATCCTAAAACAAAGCCATTTGATGACTCAACTCCTAAGCCATCTTGGTATAAAGACAATGAGTACTGTGAATACCACCATGTTAAGGGACACACCACCCTCAAATGCATGAAGCTGAAACACTATATTCAGGATCTCATTGACCGCAAGGAGATCGAAGTGGATTCTCCTACCCAATCATCACCAAACGCAGGGCTTAAAATTTATCAAAATGCATTCCCTAAACACACTTCAAGTATAGGCCCAGGAAATCCTACGCAGTCCTCTGATCAGGGGAAGGGTAAACAAGCAGAAAATGTCAATAGAAAAGATTATACCAATGCATATATCAACTACGATAATCTCATCAGCTACATATCCCAAGGCCAGCCCTCTATTAATGTCATCCATGTCAAGGGTGCTGATAACCAATGCGCTACCACTACTCATATAGGTAGGATAACAGTCGCAGGTGCTGGTCCTGCCCCATCTATTGGGACCCAATACAACATTTTGGAACACCTAGGGAATACTCCAGCCTAAATTTCCATCCTGAATCTTCTCTACACATCACCCACTTATCAAGAGATCCTCAATAAAGCCTTGCTAGAATCCCGTGTTCCCAGTGACATCAACCTCACTGAATTCCAAAACCTTATCGGACACCTGTCTGCATCTTATGGGGTCTCCTTTTTAACCAACAAATGTGCCCTCAGATGAAGCCAATCATAATCTCCCACTTTGTATCGCTGTCATGGTTAAAGATTTTTCCATCAAATAGGTCATGATAGATAATGGATTGGCCCTAATTTGTGCACTCTAAAATTTATAAAATAGTTGGGTTGCACTGAAGCTAATATAACAAATGATGTCATCACAATAAATGCATATGAAAATTTTGAGCATACTTCTGAAGGCACCATATCATTTCCCATTCAAGTGGGCCCAGTTATTCAGGATACATTATGTCATTTTGTTGATCTTGACGTTCCCTTCAACATCCTCCTTGGACTCCCATGGATTCATTCTATGCAAACCGTCCCCTCCACCTACCATTAGTGCATCAAATTCCCATATAATATCATTGAGATCACCATCTGTGTAGATCCCAAGCCCTTTGCATACTACAATGCATTGGAAACATCCTTTCCACATTCTAATCACTATCCCAGGATCAATATTGGCACCTCTATCACCAGTTCATCCTGAACCCATTCAGATCCAAAAACAATCCTCTCCTAGACCTTATCCACGGTCAAGATCAACAACAACGGTTGTGGTGAGTACACTTTATCTGATGCCTTTGTAGTTGGAGCACTACCAATTGATCCAGAGACTCAAGGTCGCCAACCTAATCTAAGCAAGATAGAATCAGAGACAACCAAGGCACTACAATTTGGTCCTACCACTTTTATCTCAAAAGGTACTTTGATTGGCTAGGAAATGACACAAAACATCAACCAATGGCTATATAAAGATCCACCACCCAAGGACACAAGTCACCTCAATTACTTCAAAGATAAGTACCCTGCAATGCACAAGCTAGTGATAGAAAAATAGAACTACCAAGGAGGTGGCCTTGGTTATGATGAGCAAGGTATGAAAGATCCTATTATACCTACCTAACTAGAAAAGAACCTGGGCCTTGGCATGGGCTCTAACATGAATGGGGGCACCAATGAAAACATCTTTTCCTCTTGTCCATCCCTGGGCGAGATCACTGACATCAAAGATATCCCAGAAGAGAAAGTTGTGAGAGCCTATGACGATGTTTTTGATGATGAAACCTTCTTGGGAAATGTCATCCTATAGAAACCTTCCATTCTCTTCATTGACCTTCCCCTCTACCATCCTAAACTCATAGAATGGGACCAACCAAGTGTCATGCACGTTGATGAGTTCCAAAGTGAGGACACACTCCTAAGCTTTATGGGAGCAATTGAGAAAAGCAGTGACTGGGGGAAAGACTCAGCATATGTCTACAAACTGGACCCAAAGGCATACTTTGGGGAAGAGGAGAACTTTATCCACAAAAATGAAACAAAAAACAAAAATAAAAAGGAGAAAAATCAATCCCCTAGTGAAAACCCCTCTGGGGCACTATCTAATCATAAAATAGTAAAAAAAAGGGCATATCCCCTAGTGAAAACCTTTCTGAGGCACCAGAGGATGAATATTCTCCTCTTCCTCTTATCCATGATTACAGGCCTGAACAATCATCGATTCTCATTGAAGAAGCAAAACCTGTCAACCTAGGTACCAAAGAAAATCCCACCATCACATACATAGCAGCATCTCTGAGTGAAGTAGAAGAAAGTGATCTTGTCACTTTATTAAAGGAATCCATCAACAAGCTCACATGGTCTTACTCCCACATGTCAGGATTAGACCCCAACTTGGTGGTTCACCATCTAGAAGTGGACCTAAACATCAAAACTATCAAACAAAAGCTCAGAAAGATGCACCCTAAAGTGGCACTACTTGTCAAAGCGGAGCTAGAAAAGTTACTCCAAGCCAAGATCATCTGCCCCATTGATTATTCTGATTGGATTTCTAACATGGTGCCCATCTCTAATCCTGATAAATCAATCAGGATATGTATTGATTTCAGAGATCTCAATAAGGCATGTCCCAAGGATGATTTTACCTTGCCAAACATAGACATGATTGTGGATCTCACAACAGGACATGAGATGTTTTCACTCATGGATGGCTTTTTTGGATATAATCAGATCTGCATTGCAGAAGAAGATCAACATAAGACATCATTCACAACCCCTTTAGGCACCTTCTGCTATAACATGATGTCTTTTGGCTTAAAGAATGCTAGGGAAACCTATCAAAGAGCCATGACTATCATTTTTCATGACATGATTCACAATATCCTTGAAGACTATGGTGGTGATATCTTGGAAAAATTAGTAAAAAGGGAATATCACCTAGATGTTCTAGAATGCATCTTTGACAAAATTGGACACTACTGCTTAATGCTCAACCCTGAGAAATGTGTTTTTGGGGTCACATCAGGAAAACTCCTGGGATTCATTGTATCCAAATGAGGCATAGAAATTGATCCAAAGAAAGTGCCAACCATTCACTCATCTCCTGTGAAAGGATAACACATTGAAGTGGGATTCTTAGTGTTAGAAGAGTTTCAACAAAATCAAAGAATACGTGGCCAATCCACCCATCTTGGTACCACCTATACCTAGTTGACCACTCATCCTATACATTTCTACTACTACCACAGCACTGGGGGCACTCCTTGCTCAATTGAATGATGAAGGAAAAGAATGAGCTATTTATTATATCAGTCAAACCTTAGTGGGTTATGAGCTCAATTATTCTCCTATGGAAAAATCATGTTTGGCAGTGGTCTTCGCCACTCAAAAACTTTGCCACTATATGCTTAGTCATAAAACCAAGCTCATTTCAAAGGTGGATCCTCCCAAGTACCTACTCTCCAGGACTACACTCACAGGTCGAATGGAAAAATGGTTTATGTTGCTAAGCGAGTTTGATATTAAATATGTAGATAGAAAAGCCATTAAAGGGAAAGTCATCCCTAACCAACTAGCAGAAGCACCATTGGTAGATGCATATCCTTTGGTCACAAAATTTCCAGATGAGCATTTGTATATCATAGAAGAACAACCAACTTGGCAACTCTACTTTGATGGGTCCTACATAGCTCATGGTGCAGGGGCAGGAATACTTTTTGTCACACCTCAAGATGACTACATCCCTATGTCATTTAAATTGGGATTTCTCTACACAAACAACATTACAAAATATGAGGCACTAATCGCAAGACTCCGCATGGCCATAGAATGGAACATCGCAAAAATACATGTCTTTGGCGACTCCCAACTCATCATCAAACAAGTCCTAGATGAGTATCAAACCAAAGATGACAAATTGATGCCATATAAGCATATGGTTGATAAACTGAAAGAACACTTCCTCCATCTGCAGATAACACAGGTACCACGCTTGTAGAAAAAGGCTGCTAATGCAATGGACACAATTGGTTCCCTCCTAGAGATTCCTCATGAGTCTACACAATACAAATTTTTAGTTGAGAAACTTCATGCTCTCGCTTATGAGAATGATGAATCAAATCGCGTATGTGTCTTGGTTGGTCCCCAGTCCCCATGGTACCATAATATCCAAGCTTACCTACAAAATAGTATCATATCTCCTCACCTCACTGCAACCCAACACCAAAACTTTATCCATAGAGCATCCAGTTACACCCTTGTAGCCAATACCCTTTATCATTGAGGCTATCACAATGTGCTCTCTAGATGTCTAGATGAAAATGAAGCCACCCAGGCTTTACAAGAGGTACATGCTAGAATCTATGGTGCCCACACAAGTGGCATGGTCTTAGCCAAGCAACTTCTACATACATGATACTATTGGCCTACAATAGAACATGATGCTTGTGAGTTCGTCAAGTTTCTACCTTTCCAACAACATGCTAATTTGATCCATGCTCCTGCTCAGGACCTTAGACCTATTGCGCCTCCTTGTCCCTTCTCTTATTGGGGTTTTGACCTCGTTGGTAAGATTACTCCCCTCTCTTCTGAAGGCCACAAGTACATAATCACAACAATAGAGTACTTTACAAAGTGGGTTGAATCAATTCCGCTCACACTCACTACTGGCGTCCAAATATCTAAATTCATCTTCTAGCACATTGTTTGCCACTTCAGCATACTCTCCACCATTTTCACTGATCACGGTACACCATTTGAAAATCAACACGTCAGTAATCTCTATGCTCACCTCCATATCCATCACCATTTCTCCAATCCATATTTTTGGCAAGATAACGGCCAAGCTGAGGCAACTAATAAAACCATACTCAAAATTCTCAAGAAAGTTGTCAATGATACCTTGTCATGACTGGCATCTCTAGATCAACCCCACCCTATGGGCATATCGCATTTCCTATCATACTCCTATTGGCACTACTCCATATTCCCTAGTCTACGGTGTTGAAGAAGTCTTACCAATTGAGGTTGAACTACCATCCCTCCGAGTATCACTAAGAGGCATGATTGATGATGAAGATTACTGAGTGGCATGACTCACACAGCTTGATCTACTAGATGAAAATCTCCAGCAAGCTTATAATCACTTGATTGTTTACCAAAATATACTTAAGCAGAACTATAAAAAGAAGGTCCACCCACACCAGTTCCAGGTAGGGGACCTTGTGCTAAAGGAAAATCAGAAAGTGGGTACTGATCGAGAAAAGAAAGGCAAGTTTGAAGTCACCTAGCAAGGCCCATATGTTGTAACTACATGATTCAGTTCTAGGGCATATCAACTCTCCACTCCTAAAGGAGAACCATTGAATGATCCTATCAACATCATTCATCTAAGGTGCTTCTATGTTTGATGGCTGGTTTTTCATTCTAGTTAGCTAAGAAAATCCATAAAAATTATAAAAATTCCTAAAGAAAGCACAAAAACAATGTAAAACAGTCCTGAAAAAATCTCTAAAAAGTGAAAAATGAAGCTGAAAAAAATGGTTGTCCCAGTAAAAAACCTAGTAAACAAGCACTTGGGCAATATCAAAAATATCAAAAAGATCCAAAGAAATCAAAAAGAAAAATAAAGAGAAAACTTTTGTCCAATGGTGAAAACTTGGCAATCAGGCGCCTTGGACACGTATGCATGATGAAAACCTGGAAACACACGTCACACATAATGGACCGTTCTATTATCTATCAAAATCTTGTTTCCTTCCATCACCAGTACCACATCCCCACTAACCTCTGCATTTCCCATATTCCCTAGGTGTTCGCATATCATACGCACTAGTCTGAAATGATCTTCCTATCTCATATCCTAAGCTTTTTGTACACATAATCTTGTATATTATTGTCCATACATTGTACTATCGCAAACCCTGAGTTTCCGTCCTATATATTTCTCATGTTCTGAGTTGCTCCTTGTGTAGGAAACGATATAGTTGCACTATTAAAATCCTACATTGGTCCTACAGTTTTCTCATAGTGCACATTTGACCAATCAACTTGGTAAGTCCCATCTTTCTAGAAATGAGTCTATTGAGGATGTATCCTTCCTCTCGTCAACTTAAATCTAGATCATCATCATCTTTGGGTTATCGTAGGATGTATCTTTCCTCTTGAACTAATCAATCAACATACTACACTATCACGCGCATCAAGTCAAACAACATGATCCAATCAAATCTTGGCAGCAACCTTTGTACATAATTGTTGTTGCTAATCACTTGTAATTAATCACTTAGTTTGATCCCTGTATATTCGTGACATATTCGATCATCTCGCCATCATGCTAACATCCCAAGTCATCATCCTGCTAACATTCCCTGCCTGATCCTTCATAGTCCACTTGTCTGGTTTATCAGTTGATTGTGACACACCAAAAAAATATGAGTCCTATTGCACCCATTGCATCCATCACGTCTATTGCCTCTAAGTATATCATTGTATCTATCATTGTGCATTAAGATTCATTTGCATTATTCATCATCTTAGATTCATTAGATACATCTTAGATTCATTTTAGATTCATCATTCAGGTCACATTGATCATCATGTTAAATCCATCATTAAATTGCATTAATCATCATTAAGTTAATCATTTAATTGCATAGTTAGTATCATTTTAGAACTTTGCATAATTAGTCCATCTTTAGATTCATCTTGCATAGTTAATTCACTTAGATTCATTTCATATCTTGCATAGTTAATTCACTTAGATTCATTTCATATCTTGCATAGTTAATTCATTTTAGAACCATTAAATATATTGCATAATTCATTTAGATTTATTTCATGTCTTGCATAGTTACTTCATTTAGATTCATTTCATATCTTGCATAGTTACTTCATTTAGATTCATTTTAGCCTGGCATTGTTAAAAAATCATTTAGATGCATTTATATACTCATTCATAAAAATGTCACATATACATTTGCATACATCCTAAAATCACATCACATCCTATATCCACACATGACAGTATAGCATCATCCACCCTGCATAAGTCATACATCATATATACATAATCATGATACCATCCTATGTCCACAATAGGTCATACATATACATTACATCCTGCAAGCACAAAATGTCAATAATCATATAGGCATATAAACATCATATAGATCACAGCATATAGATCATACACCATGGCATCATAAGAGTCCTCATTAATCATATATAAATTTCCATTAGTACATGTGTCTACCATCAATAAAATACATCACATACACCTCGGTGCCAATATAAATGTATATCTCAAAATGCAAAAATGTGTGTCACATGATCCTCTGTTGAATCATGTCGGTGGTTGTGAGGACTGTTGACAGGACTTTGTGAGCGGGTCCACCAATAGAGGTAAGTTGTCACTGAGTACTGGGGTACCGACCAACTTTGCCTACAAAGGTTGTTCAGAGAAATGAGATTCCTCGGGCCTCTAAGCATGTGAGAGTCGGGTCCTGACCATGTGGGGCTCAGTTGGGAGATACAACTATTTTGTTTGAGCGAGATAGCTGGTTATCTTCAACTTGTCTTCTCCAAGGATTCAAGTAAGTGAGGTTTCCTACAAGCGTGCATTCATTTGACAAATAATCTTCAAAAGATACTGCAGAGTTAGAAAGATTTCATCTACTTATAGTTATGCTTAAGGATTCAAGACATCAACAATTCTCTAACACACCACTAAATACCAAAGAAATATACAACCATCAGTTCATATTTTATCAGTAGCAAAGGAAAGGAGTTTGTTAATCTACTTTAAGTATCAGAGAAAAGGACATGAAGAACACAAAGCATAAAATACCATTAACCCAGAAGATAGAATGCTAACAACATCATCAAGAGAACTCTTCCTTCTTCATTAACATATTTTCCAGCAAGCACTGGTGCATGGTACAATGACAGCTCCAAGGGAGCATTTAACTACTGAAAGACTAAAACTATGGAGCATTGAGCTCTACAACTAAGAACTGAGAAATCTAGATTTATATTAACTAAGGACTACAAAATCATCAATTTTACTGACCCTTGGAATGAGTTCAGACTTATTATTTATACACATCACTTGACCTAAACCTAACCCTAATGTATTTTACACTTTACAATATAATACATTATGCGGTGGCTGGTACTACCTGTACCACGCTACAAAAGACCTTGAGATGGAAAAGGTCTGACATGTCAAAAGAATAAGACAAGAAAGGCAGAGTGGAAAAATCAACCTTGAGAAGAGAGCCAAAAGGAGAGAGAATAAATTCGATCCCTTGGGGATAGAGACTACATGCCTCATAAATGGGAGGGCAGCTCACTATCTCTGATGCGCTAGGTGTATTGTTGAAATGATGCCTTGGGAAGACCACCTGTAAGAAAACCTCTTACCGAGCTGACGTGCCTTGTTGCGATTACCTAACTTCTGACAACCTTTATCAACTACCCTAAAAGTGACCGGTCGGCTTTGGGAACTGGGACATAGGTCACTTAAAGAATTCAAAAATGTGGGATCTAGAATTTTGGGATCCGGGAACTCATGTTCCAAAAGAATAAAGAATACAAAACATGGTGTTGGTTGGATTCTCTGGAATCTTAAGAATTTTATTGTTCCTTATGATTTTTCCAAAGTTTCCAATACTTGGCCTATGCTTTCCTCATCCACATCCTTGACACTATCCCACCAACCCTGGATAGCCTCTAATGCTTTCTGAACATTTTCAGCCCCTCTCTGGAATTCATCGACCATCTTGATGGCATCGTGTGATCAAATCATTTTTTTGGATAATCTGGACAGCCGACCCTGGTCAAAATCTCTAGCTAGTGGATACAGGGACTCTATCCACTCATCAAACTAACTGAGGACATAGTCCTGCATAGTACATCCTAGTGGTGAAGGGATTGACTTTTGATACCCCAACCATGAATGCTTTAAACAGACCCAAAGGGTACTAGGTAGCTATTACTTTCTCTTTCAAGGCCTTAACTAGTTCCTTGCATACCTCACCCTTGAGGACAAGTCTGGAGTACTGGGCCTAGAGGGAATCAAATGATTTGTATCCCAAAATTCTAGACTCTGTGGCAACTTCTTCGCTGATATTGCAGATCTCTTCTAACCCGGTCTTCAATTTTTCATACTTGGTTAGGTCTTTCTCCCGAATGATAGCGGAGCCCCTTGCCTGGTTGAGAAGAAGATCAACCAAATAAAGGTCCAGGAGGGATGCCACCAAAAAATATCTCATTGCGGTCACCTGCTTGGCTTCCCACCCATCCAAAGCTTGCGCTTTCTTCTTCATAATGTGTAGAGAATCCACATTTCCCTGTGCAAGTGGCCATTCGGAGGAAGGCATTTCGAGGTGGACTTCTGACAAGGGTTGTGTCAGTTCTGCCAGAAGCGCGAGGAGATTGGCATTTTTTTATCTTTCCTCTTTCAGCTTCTGGCCTTTCTTTATATATTGGGCCTCTATTGCTTTGGTGGCTTCCTTCAGTAGATCTAGCTCACCTTGCTTGTCCCTCTTCCCCAATTCTACCTCTATTATGTTGTAGTCTTCGGGCCTTATGACCGTCGTGTCTGCATCAAGAGGGGGCATTGCGATGGTCACAACTATAATACCTGCTGGGTTAGTCCAGAGAGTATGGACTACCCCCACCATTTTGGGCTTCTTAGCCTCTGTGTTCCTGGCCATCATTTGGCCAACGAGAGTGGAGCACTCATGTTTTCTACCAGGGTCTTTCTTTTCTTGGATTCCACCAGCCATTGGGGCGGCTGGGGTGGCTTTGTTACTAAGACTTGTTCATTAGGATCCCTTTCAGAATCTGGTGTCACATTCCCAGAGTGTACATTATGCTCAGGCTCTTTTTCTTGCTCGTGTTCTGCTCCCCTTTCTGGTTCTCTCGAACCCTCAGTGTTCTCCGCCATGCCAACATCCTCTATAGTATCATCCAGGATCTTTTCCCCAATCTTAGTCTCTGTATTTTCAGGGACCTCCTCTCCCCTGGTGGTATCAACTGTTTCTTCATTTTTCTTACCTAGGACCTCTTGGTCCATTTGCTACTGTTGTTCCTGGGCCTCATTGGCCTCATTTGTTGGGGCATTCTCCTCCACCAAGGCATCCTCTGGAGGTGGGTGAGGTTGCTGGCCAAAGTTAAACAAGGCGGCCACTGTTATTACCTCACTAAAAGTGCTCTGGGGCACTTGGTCACCTGAAGTTACCAAAGGCACTTGAAGCATGATGGTTGGAGGTACGGTTGTTCCCTCAGGTCTGATTTTTTTTACCATCGATTTCTTGTTAGTGGGCTGCTTTGGCATATCCTCAGTCTCCTGGACCGGTAGTCTTTGCTACTCAAGTTATATTTGGGTTTCTTCCTAAGCCTCTTGCTCTGATGTATCCTTTTCTATGGGAATTTCCTTTTCTACAGGGACCTCTTCTTTGTCCTAAGCTTCAATTTCCTCCACCGCATGACTAACACCCTGTCGAATCTCTAGAAGCTCCTCCACTGAGAAGGTATCATCAAAATCATCATGTCATGGAGAGGAGTTTAAAATATCCTCCAATTCAGGAGAGTCTGAACTTACATCTACTAGGGGATTCTCTAGGATATTAGGGGCAGTGCTTGGTACAGGGATCACGGTTGTTTTCTTTCTCCTTATGAGTGAAGTCCCGGTATCCAAAATGCTGGTAGAATCCACCTCAATGAAAGTCCATCTATTCATCATTGCTGCCAACGAAGGGGACCCCGCTGGGTGAGCAGATACCATTGGAGTGATTGGGAGATTGGTAGATACTTGCATGCTGATTTTCTAGCTGGCCAGCTTCACCACCTCCATTTGCTTGTGCAGCTAGGCCATCAGAAGGGGGAATCTAAGGAGGTGCCTTGGGCACCTAGACTCCCTCTTTCTCTTTTCCTTTACTTACACTTTCTTTAGCAGTCGCAACGGATGAAGAAGGTCCAACGTCGGCTAAAGAGGGAATGGTCTTCTTGACCGTTGCTTTCTTTCAGGTGCTCTTGGGGCACACCCAGGAAAAGTATTTGTGACTTGCCTCTATGATGGGGTGGTATACCCCTTCAATTGTTAAATCCTCTAGAGTGGCCCAATCCACTAGAGGGAGGTCTAATTTATCTAGCCCCTGTCCTTTGTATGCTAGATCCTCCAACGGCCCACCATCTTTGAAACCCTTTGGGAAAGTACAAAGGTCCAGTGCTTCCATGAGCCCTTTGCTCATCCTTGTATGTTGTCAGGCCCAGAGATCAAAACTATCTTGGCAGTCCACCTAGAAGTCTTCAATATCCTCTTTATGTGGTGGGGATGCCTGAGGTAGTGCTATGGTAGTTTTGCTATGGGGTTCATAGTTTTTTTGGGCATGGTTGAATTCAACCAGCCCCAAGCTCTTTAATTCATTGTTTGCCTCCCAAGCCATGGTGAGGCTGCATGTAAAATTCCCACAAGAGAAAGGGAATGGGATGTTGACAACCTTCTTCAATGTGAAGAAGGTGTATAGATCCATCATCTGCCTACATAATTTTAAGAGAATAATTCTATCCCCACAATACCAGGGAAGAAGATAGGGCTTCCCATTGAATCCTATCACCCTAATGTAGGTGTGATGCCAGAACTAAATAAAATATTGGTTGTAGGAGTTGACCAGAGTCATTGCCACCTGCGAGAGGTGGTACCTAGAATCTCGAGTAAGTGTTAGAATGTTGTGGTAAATGAAGGCATCACTTACCCTATAGAAGTTCAAGAAATTGAGATCCCACTGTAGTTGGGGATAATGATCCCATGGTGTGACTTGCCCCAAACCGTTCCTGAGTTCCTCAGCTGTTCCTAGACCTTGAAAAGTTAGCCTTTACTATGCTAATGCACACGACACATATGATGTCATGTAAAATTGGGAATTCTAGGTGATAGTCCTCATCTATGTATCCACATGGTTAGATATAATAGCTGCCCAGTTGAAGGTCCTGTTGTGTGTTGTGATGCAATACAAGAAATAATATATCCATGCTAAGAATTCTTGAGCGTGGGGCCATCCAAAGATCTTGCATAAAAATATGATGCCCGCTTGAATGGGCTGCTTGAAATCCCTTTGGGGGATTTCCAACTTCATTCTTTTGTAGTCTCGCTTTGGAGACTTCAACCACTAACTGTTGAGGTGTTGCCAGGAAATGATTTTGGCTTCACTGAATTCTTCCAATGATTTGGCCCTGGTGATGATGGTGGACCCTTTGAACTGAGGAATTCCCAACCTGAAAGCAAAGGTGGGAGCATCCAATGTGACAATTGTGGTGGGATATTGTAGTGGCCGGGGATCCAGAAGCAGAACTGAGTGAGTAGCTGCATTGTATAGTGCTACTAGCTGCCCCATTAGTTCTGGTGACTGCACCACACATGGAAAGTTTGTGGCCTTTATGATACCGTAGGTAGCTAAGCAAATGGTCATTTTGTCTCCTTCATCCTTTAACCTGTAAATGGCCTGGATTAAACTTTGCAATTTGGCCCAAGTCCCTGGATCTGTATCCGTTATTTCTTGAACTTTGGATCCCACCTTGGACCCCGCAATACCTCCATCCTTCGGATACTTGGAGGTTAAAGGAAGCTTCACCAAAATTCTTTTAATCTTTGAATTTATAGCTGCTCGAGTAGAGGTGGTGGGTAGTTTTGGACTATCAGGAGGGGCAAAATTGTCAAACATTTTCAATCAATCTATCCGCAACCTGCAAGATTGGAGAATCATCATGACATATATAAACATAAATTATAACTCTGGGAGATTCTTCACCAACCCACACCTGTCAAAAAATCATTAGTACGTATATCAAAAGTTTTGGAGTATCTAAAATGAACATGACTTAGCATTCCAAAGTTTTGCTGACAAGGTGGCAAGGAGAAGTAAAAGACAAGGTCCTGCTGGAGGTCTGGAGTTTGGACAAACTAGCCGTTGTCGATGTGACTAGCAACAAGCCATACTTTGGTCAATGTGCATTGGAATGTGGTAAGATGGCAGGTGGTCTAAAGACATTTATGGAAACAAGTGGGCTGACACAGGGGAATTTATTGCTAGATAGGACATGGATTGAATGCCCACTCATGGGAAATTAATCCCGCTATTATGGTGATGTGATGGAGGAGAGAGAAAGTTGATGTGGTTCAAACTAGCGAGGTGCCAAGTTTGAACCATGGTGACTCTGTCTTGACGAGCTCAACCTTAGGAAGCCAAAATTCTCGACAGAGCATGACGAATTCATGAGCTTGAATAGATATATAGAGTATATATACATAAAATATAGGAGGGCCAAGGGCCAAAGCATATATACATGCAATATACAAAAATATACACCATTCACAGTATAGAAAAAATAAACACAATGCATAGCAACTATCCTAAGACCAAAAATACAAAATGTACACTAACCTACAGCTACACAAAGGGCAGACAACCCTCTGGTAGAGCCCACCCACCAACAGGTGGAAAACCAAAAGCAGGAAACACAAAAACCAGAATGAAAACAAACCAAAAACCAAAACCAAACAAACAAAATGAAGGTAGGAACTAGAAGACCTACCTGGGAATCTAAAGAATGACAAAGAGAGGAGGCACTAGGACCGCTCTGCAACATCTTCAATTTCCAATGCTCATGAACAACTACCAGAAATCAACTCATAGTTATCCACTAAGCTCAGAGTAATTTACAGTTAATTGCACTCAAATTGCCAAGGAATTGCTTTGAAAAGATCTAAGTGTTTTAATCATGGTAACTGTGAAAGTGACATGTAATTTCTATTTATACCAATGTAAAAAGAAAGTTACCCTCTTTCTCGCAAACTCCAGAACAAGCAGACCTCCAGACTCTGGGCCCAGGGATCCAGCTCTGGAAAGAACGACCAACTCTAGGACTGGGTCCTGGAGACATGAAAGACAAAAGAAAAATAAAACAAACCTCACGGGAAGGAAAACCTAGAGAATAAAATAAAAAGAAACAAAGGCAAAGAAAACAAGGCAAGAGCCAAAAGAAAAAAAAAGAGGGCCCAACATTTTGCACACAAACTGTAGGGATGGGTATGTAGGGTATAACAAGGACCCACCTCCCTACTCTGGTGGTGGATGTGGTAGCATACCCATAGATCCCTATGATGCTAAGGTCTACACTATGCTCTAAGATCAAGACCTCTTTGAGCAATCTCACCTCTGTCCCTCAGGAACTAGCTGATGATATAATGCTCAATAGTGAGATGCCTCTCTGCCTGCCCTGTTCGCATCTCTATGAGCTATGAACGCCTCAGCCACAATCTGCCCAGCCCCACCTGCAATAGCTACCTGTCTAGTGATATCCCACTCAACCCTGTATGTCTCAACCTACCACTGTGTCGCATCCCTCTCTGAGGTCAATGCCAAAATCTTCTTTATGGCCTGCTCCAGTTGCAAGGTCAGAGTATCCATCCAGTCCATAAGTGTACTTATCTTGGTATGTAGCTCTGCAGCATCTTGTGTCAGGTCGACCATGGAAAACTCTCCTGAGTTAACCCTTCCCTATAGGTTATCTAGAGAACCATCTACCCTATCCACCTGTGCCATCTCCACAACTAATAAAACTTATATGTGGGTCATCTCTATCTCTAGGCTGGTCTCGGACACCTTGGCCATGCCTAGAACACCTCGCAGTCATGCACACTTTTTCTGTAGACTATCTCACTCTACGATGATAGTATCATAAGTCTCTTATGCTACAAAACCTGCTAGTGGCCCTTGTGGCCCTTGATCAGGTCTAGCCCCCTACCTGTGCCTCTGTATGAGGTCTAACCCATCTCTATGGTCTCCTCCTCTGATCTTCTTCTAAGGTCTCTGGGGCATCCCCTATCATTTTCCCATTGTCCACATCCATATCACCTGTCAATTACTCATGAGAAGCAACCTGAGTGGGATCTGTGAGGCACAATGGTGTATGTGCAGCCCACCATGCTACATACTCTAGAGTCATCCCTATGTCTGTGATGTCAGGATGCACCACAATGTCAAGTTGCACAATGTCCCTCCAAGATGCCCTCACTATAAGAGCATATGTGTATCTCCCCTAGGTAGCTACCTCCCTAGTGACATGAGGATGCAAGGCATCCTCTGCCACCACCCCCTACTATAGCCCAAACTATCTGATCACCCTTGACGTTCTATACCTCTCTATCTAGTGGATGGTCCTCCCTAGTAGAAAGCAATCAGTGTGAACATACGAAAAGTATAGAAAATCCTTGGAGCCGTCCTCCACTCCTGTCACCGAGTCCATCATCCCCCATGGCTCACATAGTCAGTATGGGGTCCAGTAGAAAACCTATACCTCATCTAGGAGTCACCGCCAATATCCAGTCTGGCTGATGGAGGTGTATCTCAAAGGAAGCCTATATCTGCAGGCATATGACTCTCCTGACTATCGCGCCTCTCAAACTCTCATAGGTTGGAACACTGCAATGTGCTCCCAAGCCCAAACTAGCATCAATATCACTCTAGTACCCATGTTGCATGCCCCACAGTACACAGCCATGTGTAGGTCATGGTATAGTTGTCCTAAGACAACATACCCCCAGCAATAAGTGGTACCCTCCTCTAACATCTCTGCTAGTACTCACACCCATCCCATGCTGAAACCATGTCCTGCCAGGTCAACTAGCATGCACCCTCTAATCAGTCCTGCCAGATATAGGGCCACCCACTAAAGTCTCTAATCCACCACTGGCTACCAAGGCATCCAGGTCCTGTATGTAGGGATCCATCTCATCGGTCTCCTAAAAGAAATCTCCATAAAATGGTCACTATCCTCCAACCGATACTAAGGAATCACCCCTCAAATGGGTATTCAAAGGCTCCGCCAGACATCCTCCAAGGTGATAGTCACCTCTCCAGTAGGCAGGTGAAATGTGGTGGTATCACTATGCCACCGCTTAATCAATGCTATCATCATCCCATTATGCACTTGTAGCCTAGGCCAATAGGGCACATAGTCCAACCCGACTACCACTAAAAAACCCCAGTCATCCTTTGTGAGCTGAGGCTCCAATTCCATGGTCGGAGACCAATGCTCTCGCAATCCCAATGGTGGGAACTACTACTAAAAAATTTCAAAAATCCTCCATGTCAGTCACTTTTATTTCTAATCCTAGCGTAAACTCTCCCAAAGTGAGGCATCTTGTCCCTAGGTCTTTTGCCGACCCATCCTGACCCCCGTCGAGTCTCTCCATTTCCCTTCCTTTTGGTGTCTGCCCTTTTAGACACAGACGCCAGTTCAGCCAAAAATGTCTATCATACACCGGCATCTCTGTCTATTTTCCCAGCAGACTGCCATCTTTGTAGACGGGGGTCTGGATCCGATGTCTTTGAAGATGCCAGTCTGGCACCGACATCTATGGAGATGCTTTTTCAGGGATTGGCATCTTTGAAGACGTTGATCTAGGGATCAGGATCCTTGCTGATGCTAGTTCATGAACTAGCATCTCTGGTCTGAAAGTAAACTACCCTCATTTATTGCCCCTTAACCCTTCCCAAAGCATTAAATAACTTTGACAGTAATAAATGCAAGTTCCTGGATAGGCCACTCACTGGTACCAGTCACTCTATGGGCCTCCTGTGTGTGCACACACACTCCCCCAACTGCCCCTTCATCCTCTTGTCAACCATCTTTTCACTCCAGAGCTCAGTTTTCACTATTCACTATTCACAAATGACCTTCTTTACACCCCCTGCCCCTCTTACAGCCCCCTATTTTCCTCAAACTTTTTTTCCCAACTATTTCCCCAACCCCTGTATATTTTTTTATAAATCATCCTGTTGTATAGCTTGAATACGCATAAAATCCCAAAAACATTTAAAAATTTCATAAATCCAAAAATTCCAAAAATTCCAAAAACATCAAATATTCTCAAAAATCATAAAATTAACACTTCGTTCTTTTTGCATCATTCCAGATCTTAGTTTTCAGTGATGTTTTGACTCAAGTGACTGCGATCATGTTTTTCACCAAATCAATTTTGTGACCGACCGTCCTTGCTCCTCATCCTATTCACAGCTTTTGCCAGTGAATCTCTTTTATCAAATCAAATCCAATCTCTACCCATCAGGATGCATCCTTCCGGCATCGGCTTATCCATTCCTTCATCACATCAATCCTGTTCATGGCAAGAACTTTGGACCGAATGAATATTTGGTCATGAATCCTTCTTTATTGATTTTATATTTTTTTTTGTCAGTCTAAACCTACTCACCACTACCTTGATCTACTATATCTTGGTGCATTGTGACTGGTGGCTACTGATACATGCATCTCTTATAGAGTGCTTTTATTTGAAGCATCTAGTCCACACAAAGGAATCTTGTCATATGTGTTTTCTAACACTTGATGCATACCTCCTATTGCAATATCAAAATTGGATGTGCTCTCCATATTTTGTACACACAAATGGCTCCCCAATGCTAGTTAGCTGCATTTACATTTCATGTTTGCATTTGCATTCTTAGGTGCATTCTTAATTGTATTTCTAATGGCTTCTATTTATTCCCTGCTCTCTCTTCCTCTTGCCCATTGTGTCCTTTTTCAAGAAAATTCCACAACATCATCTTCGTTGTGTTCTTTTCTTGAGGGGGCACAACCCTATACCATCATTGCTTTAGCATGACTCCTAGAAACGCTCTTCCTCTGGGGTAACTTATTTTCTTATCTTTGACGTAACGTCATTTGCGACACCATGTCAAAGAGGGGCAAAATGTAGATGTCCAAAAATATTAATATTATTTTCCCTCTTATTCCTCTAACTATTTAATTTAATCAATTAAATAGTTTCATTTGCTAGTATTTATCAATAGC
>MU223708.1:3820094-3834187 GCA_018584345.1 Thuja plicata | reverse complement strand
AGCTGATCAATCGAACCAGGAAGCAATAGAACCAACAGGTGAACCCCCCCATAATGCTGAACTGGGAGAGGTGACAGGAACACTGAAATGCAGTACCAGAAACAACTGCAGAAGAAGAATCAAGAACACCAACAGTGCAACAGAAGCACACACATAGGATAAAGGGCAGTGTCACAGACACAGACTACATGGGCTAATGTTGTGGAAGGTATGCTCACTTGACAAAAGTGGATGCGCCTAAAGCGGAAAATGCATCATAATCCCCCCATGGCACTTTATAACACAGTGTGAGTACATCAACTGAACCAGGTGTACAAGATCCAAAAATGTAGAAGAAGGCACTTTATCTCAGTGCATTTACAGAACAATGATGCAACAGAAAAGCATGCAAGCTCAGAAGTCAGAAAGAGGAGTGAACTATGAAACCAGAAGAAGAGATCCTCGGACCTGAAGAACCAAGCACACCACCAGAGGGCATAAACTGCCAAACGCGGAGGAGTGAAAACCTAGAGTAGAATCTGGAAGAAATACCTCTACCACTAAATAGTACACTGAATCAGCTTTTCGACGATATCTTGTTTGCCGAAAAAGGAGTCCGGATGAGCCAGATATGACTCCCGAAAGGTAAAACAAAACATCAGACTTCAACAGTAAAAAACATTGTCAAAATGGTGGAACCAAAAACCCTAACCTCTACCATCGGAAGGTGCTCGGAAAGAGCTTTCTGACGGTATATAGAAGTCAGAAAAAAACCCCCGTATGCTCTCCGTAGAGCAAAAACAGATAGGTACCCCCAAAAAAGCTCCAAAAGGACCAACAGAAGCCCTAGGGGCTAAAAAAATAAGCCCCCGGGTGCATGGCGCACTCTGAGGGCTGGGCTGCAGCCCCTGGGCGGTCATATGACCAGTGGCTGAACCAAGGGGGCCCGCGGGTTTGAAAAATCCGCCGGAGCGGAGCTCGAGCGGCGAAACCATGGCGGAGCGGAGCGGCGCAGATAAACCCTCCGACAGAGCAGGGTTTTCCGCTGAGCGGCGGGGCCGTGGTTGAAGAGCCCGGTGGCAGGGGTTCCGCTGAGGTGGCACAGGGGTAGAGGGAGCCCGAGGCGGAAAACTGTGCAGAGATGAGCGGCGCGGGCCACAGGTGCAGAGTGGGGAGCGCCGCCGGGGGCCGGGCCGCGGTGGTGCGGTGGTGGCCCGGTGATGGCGCCCGGTAAAAAAACACTGTGCGCGCTTATTTCCCGTGAAAATATTAAAAAAAGCGTGCATTTTTTAACATTTTTTCTCAAGAAACGTACCCGTACGGCCCTTGAGAGGCCGAGAAAAATCCCCAGAGGCCCCGGTAACCAAAATGGTCGAAATTTATATGTATTTCGACTCTCCCGGGCCTTCTGGACGCAATGGAGGAGTCCGTTTCAGCTCAAACAGCTCCAAAAAATAAAGACCCCCCAGAATCATAGAAAAATGCCAGAAAAACTACTAAAGACTTCAAACCCTCTGTGCTTCAACAGAGAACAAATAGCCAGCAGGAAGATGGCTCTGATACCATGTTAGGATTGCTAAACTGAAATCCGCCCAAGAACACCTGCATGCATAGCTATTACAAATAGAAGCAAAAGACAGAGAGGCAGAAGAATCTATGGAGGCCCATAGGCCAGAGACTGCAAATGCATGTTGACAGAAATTATGTTCTATATTCAACAATGAAATGATTTACAATCTTGATGATGATAAACTAAGAGGTGAATCCTTATAAAGGAATCACAAAACCCTAAAAGGGAAACTCTAACAAAAAGGAAACTTTCCTAAGTCTAACTTAAGCTAAGAGTAGATAACTAATAATTAACTGATTTAATTATTAGCAATAATCGACTACTCTAACAGTCATCTCCACATCAACCTTTAAATCTACTTACCTCATCATCATCATCATCATCATCATCATCATCATCATCATCGTCGTCGTCGTCGTCGTCATCGTCATCGTCATCATCATCATCATCATCATCATCATCATCATCATCATCATCATCATCATCATCATCATCATCATCATACTTATTATCTTAATCACCCTCTTAATCAAACAAAAGAATTCCTCTAAACCTGAATCATCCTTAATCATTCTATTCACCATCTCCTAATCATCCATAACATCCTTAATCATCTCCCTAATCCAACCCAGTCATCCATATTCTTCTAGTCATCCTTAATCAACATCTACATCCTAATCACCCTATTCTTTTCATCACATTCTTCTTAATCACCCTTAATCATCATAATCATCCTTCATCTTAATCATCATCTATAATCATCCTAAATATCTTCAATCTTCATTCTAATCACTTCCTTCTAGCCATTCAAATTCTTCTCTATCATCCTAATCATCTTCCATTCTATTTTAATTATCCTGATCATTCACATTCTTCCTAAATATCCTAATTATTGCATCTTATCCTAATCATCCTAATCATTTCATCATCTTCTTAGTCATTCAAACAAGGTCATAATCCTCATCCTAATCATCCTTCTAATCCACATCAATATCCTCTTTCTTAATCCAGTCTAATCATTCATCTTCCATCCAACCTAACCACATCATCATTCTTCTAATCCAATCCACTTGCCAACCTCATATAATTATATCCAATCCTAATCCAATTCATCTTCCTCTTCATCCAAAACCAATCACCCCTTAATTATTCTCTTGTCTTCAAACATCCCTCATTTGTCTTCTAAATTTCATCCATTCTTCATTCAAATATTCATCCACGTCACCTTCTAATTCCAATTTTCATAAAATATTCTACTTTAGTTATGTTGATTAACCCACATCCAACCATAGTCAAGATTAACCAAAATCAAATCAAACTTCATCTTTCACACATTCATCAATATTTTCATCTCAAATCTTAGGTTGAAATATTTATCAAAGTGTTGCATAGACCCTCATCATTAGAAAAAATATATTTAAATCATATTGCTTTGATAACATCAGTTCATCTCAATTATTTAATTATGTTAGTCATATCCTTATTTTCTTGGGATCGTTAGTCTATCTCCAAGTAGAATAAGATATCATCATCCAAATCAATCCTTTGTTTTCACCATCATAGGGTCTTGTTTCACCTAGGTTTGTCTCAAACCTTTAAATGCAAATCAAATCAAATCAAATCCAACCTTTAGTCTCTGATCTTATATCCACAAAATCAAATAAAATCAAAATAAATCAAATCAAAATCCTTGAGTTCATGCCCTCTTAAATCCAATTAAAGCTTAAAATTACTCCTAGACCTAAGTTCATATTTCATCCATCCTCAAATATTTCACTTCATCCAATCTTAATCTTAATCTTCATCCACATCACATTCTAATCCAATTCCAAAACCCCTAATTTAAATGTCATGAATATGGATTGGTTTCACAAAATGGTTGAGGACTTTAAAGTGCTAAACCCTAATCCTCAAATCATACCTCCAATCCAACCCACCTACCAAATAAATTCTCACCACATCATATACAATCCTCATCCATATCTCATTTCTTATCCTTCCTCTATCTTTTACAAGGTCAATTCATCTCATTATCCTTCACCAACACATGATTCCCTCCATAGCCACCTTTCCCAAGAGAGTCAATAACTCCAAAACACTATTCTTAGCCTACAAAATAGGGGTCAAAATAAAATGTTTTCCTTTGAATAAATATATCCTTCCCCATTTTTCCAAAACCATAATCCTAATCCTCCAAAACCCACATCATTTCCATCCCACACTATCTTTTCCATTGACTGGATCCAAGGGCTAGCAGAGAAGTATAAATTCCCAACCCCAAATCAAGTTTTACAATCATCCCAAGTAATGCACCTACCTTCATCCCCTCCAAATCTAAACACATCTAAATCTCCTAAGTCTCATGAGCTATTCATCCCTCCATCCACCCAAATCAGAGCTTCCATCTCTTCCATCACATCACCCTCACAAGTCCAAACATGTCAAGACCTTGTTCCAAATAATGCTATTATGGATTCCTCTTCTCCTCTAGATCTAAACATCCCTCCATATTATGACACCTCTCCATCTTTTGACACCTTTCCATATGAATATTCCCTCCTTCCATATCAAGATCCAATTATCCTCCTTAACCCATCTCATGATCCAATTCATAATCAAGGTCAAGACATCCCTTGCATTCTATCCATTCATGATTCCTCTCCATGTCAAGAGTTAACATCCACTTACCCTCCACTTCATGAATAGATTCCATGTATCCAATTGACTAATCCCCCTCCATGTCAAGATAAAATTACTCCATCTCATGATTCCATCCCCTCCATTTCATTTCATGATTCCATTTCATCTCAAGATCCCCTCACTTAACCACATAATCCTCCCCAAAACCAAGATAAAATTTCCCATTCAAATCCATGTGATGACCCCCTTCTATCTCAATATCCTATAATTCCTTTTATCCCCTTCATAATCCCAATCCTCCACAAAATCCCATCACACCTGTCCAATACATCCATGAACCTCATACATCTAAGATTGGTTCTTCCACCTCTATCCAACATGGCTTTCTTTACGAGCCTATCATTCCTCCCACCTCTCCTCGCCATTCACATGGACTCACATCTTATGTTAAAAATAATAAGTATCCCCTTGGAAAAATAATATCTCAAAATGTTGGTAAACCTTCCACCCCTTCTAATTCCAAAATAACTCCATATAAACTTCAATGTTCCCATCCCCCATCCTCAAAATCTATTTTAGGCCCTTATGTCAAAAATTGCATCCCTTCCTGATCTACATCCATTTTGGGCCCTTATGTCTCAAACTCCATCCCTTCCTCATCCACATCCATTTTGGGTCCGTATGTCCCAAAATAAATATTTCATCCCTTCCATCCATTTTGGGTCCTTAAATACATCCATCTACCATATCCAAGTCCACCACTTCATCACCCCAAATCCCTAATAAATATCAACAAAGGCACACATCCTTGAATCCTTAAAAAATTTGCCCTCACTTATTCCATCCATAAACTTTGCAAACTATCTACCCTCTTGCACCCATACCATTTCTATTGGAAGCAATTTGGATTCCAAAGATACAATGCATAAAAGTCAAAATCCACAAAAATCAAGTATTAACATGTCCCATCTAAAATACATGTTCAAGAAAAGAAAATACGATCCAGAAAAAGGCCACAAAGGCCCAAAAATATATTCAAAAATCATGTGGATTCCCAATCTATTCATTGAAGAAATACATCTCAAAGAAAAATCAAAATTTGCATCCAAACTTTCTAGTCCAAAAGATTCTTCCACTCATAAATTCTTCAATCCTCCATCTTCCAAATCCTTTTTGGGTACTTATGTCCCAAAATCTACTATCCTAATTCCATCATCTCCTTCATCTATTTTGGGTCCCTACGTACCAAAAATCACTTTTCATATTCCATCTCCTTCACAATCTCTTCCTTCAATACTCCACCACCCTTCAAGGTGTGTGCTAATTATGATCTTTCAAAATCCTCCATCCATTTATTGACAAGTTTTCCAACCTCCCATCCATTATACGCCAATCCTCCCCCATCCTTTCCTCCCATTAATCTCATTGTATACATAAAAAATTATCCCCCCATCTCCTCCAATCCATTTTATCCCCCTTCCACAATCCTACCAGCATCTATGAGCATGTATCTAAAATTCCTTGATACATTATAACAAAAACAATTTACAAGGGATACAATATATGGAACTAGATGGTTGAGTCCTTCCTCCCTCTTCTTATCACATATCCATTATTATTCAAAAATCTACTTATCTATCCATTCACTTATCCTCATCCCCTTACACTCTACACTTGGGGGAAATATCCATACATACTATGCTACCATAAATGTCTTTTACATCCCCTATCCACTATCCATCATCCTATCTAAGTCCATCATCATTTTCCCATCTTTGATCTTCACATCATATCCATATCCTCCATCTCACAGTCCTTTTCTTATAAATTTCCTTCATCCCCCTTCCATAATCCTATATAATTCCATCCACTCTATCCATATTTTATCTTTATATCCTATCCATATCATCCATCTCATAGTCCTTGTCTTATACATTTCCTCCACGCCCATCCATAATCCTATATAATTCCATCCTGATTTCAATGTCTTTGATCATGGTTATCCCATGCATTTCATCCATAGAGTATCCATTATCCTATTCCTTCCATATCCTCTATATCCTTATCCCCTATCCATATCATCACTCATCCTATCCAAATCTATTCCACTTTCATACCATTTCTAGGAGCTTCCTTACAAAACTAGAGGCACTCAAACATCTATGCATGCTTTAGACCATACCATCCTTATCACCTTCATTCATATTATTTATACACTATCCATCCATCTCACTCATCCTAATCCACTTTCTCCCCATCATTTAGTCCTCCACTCACATCCCTTAGATAAAATCCTTCAATTTCATGCAATATTTATCCCCCATCTTCCCATGCTTCATTTTCCTAATGCTAGTGTGGGTAATTTCACTCTTTTACCACGTAGTTCTTGAATCCCCACCCTTTAATCCCATATTACCTATCCATCCATTCCATTCATCTATCTCCCATCAAAGTCATCTCTCCATATCCACCATTTCTTGGCTCTCCCTCGTCATTGGTCCCAATCCATTTTATCCTTCATCCATCTTCCAATCCCATTATATCAAATCTATTCATTATTCCTTCCAACCTTCAATCCATCTTATCATCCTCTTCCATTCTATCTATCTTCTAATCCAATCATCTTATCTTCCAATTCCATTCTATATAATTCCTCTTATCTTCCTTCTTATCCAATTCAATATATTTATCTTACTACTATCTTATCCCCTAATCATCTTATCTTCCAATTGTATTCAATCCAATCTATTTATTATTTTGTCCATCCTCCAATCTTTCTTATCTTTCAATTCAATTCTATCCAATTCATTTATCTTCTAATCCAATCCATTCATCTTCCATTCTATCCAATCTGTTTATCTTCTAATCTAATCTATCTTATCTTCCAATTCTATCATATTCTCCAATTCCTTTCATCTTCCTTCCATCATTTTCGATCAATTTTATCCTTCATCCATCTTTCAATTCAATTATATCCATTTCATTTATCTTCTAAACCAATTCCTTTCATCTTCCATTGTATTTATCTTCTAATCCAATCTATCTTATCTTCCAATTCTATCATATTCTCCAATTCCTTTCATATTACCTCCATCCTTTTCAATCTATTTTACCCTTAATCCATCTTCCAATGTAATTCTATCCAATGAATTCATCTTCTAATCCAATTCATTCCTCTTCCATTTTATCTATCTTCTAATCCAATCATATTATCTACCACTTACATTCTACTTAAGTCCTCTTATCTTCCTCTCATCCTATCTATTTATTCTTCCTTCCAACCTCCAATCTCTCCTATCCTCCAATTCATTCCTCTTCTAATCCAATCCATTCCTCTTCCATTTTATCTATATTCTAATCCCATCATATTATCTTCCAATTTCATTCTATCTAATCTTCCTCTCATCCTATCTAATCCAATACATTTATTCTTCCTTCCAACCTTCAATCCATCTTATCCTCCAATAATATTATCTTTCAATTTCATTCTATCCCTATCCTATTATCTTCCATCCTATCCAATCCAATCCATTTACTCTTCCTTCAAACCTCCGATCTATCTTATCCTTCAGTTCTATCTTCTAATCCAATCTATCTTATCTTACAATTCTATCATATTCTCCACTTCCTCTTATCTTTATTCATATCCAATCCAATCCATTTATTCTCCAATTCTATCATATCCAATTTCTATTATCTTCCTTCATCCACCTTCCAATACATTTATTATTCCTTCCATCCTATTAAAACCATCTTATCTTCCAATGCCATTTTATCCTTCATCCATCTTCCAATTCAATTCTATCCAATCCATTTATCTTCTAATCCAATCCATCTTATCTTCCAATTCTCTCATATTCTCAAAATTCCTCTCATCTTCCTTCCCATTCTATCCAATCCACTTATCTTACTTCCATCCTATTCAAACCATCTTATCTTCCAATCCCATTCCATCTAATTCATTTATCTTCTAATCCAATAAATTTATCTTTCTTCCATCCTATTCAAACCATCTTATCCTCCAATTTCATTTTATCAAATCAAGTTCCTCCATCATCTAATCACATGCTATTATATCCATTCTAATCCTATAAAAAATGAGATTTATCTCATCAAACTGAGCTTCACCCCATCACACTAAGATTTTCCCAGACAATTTGTTTACATGAGTTTTATCAAATCAATTCAGAGTTCAACTTTCTGAGTTCCTTGTTCATTTCACAGCCATTTCCAGCAAATGCCTATTTCAACATCAATCATTTTTTTTCCATCAGGATGTATCCTTCTGGTATCATCTTACTAAACCTCCATTACATAATCCTGTACATGGAAAAAACTTTGGATTGAATGACTGCTTGGTCATGATGTTTTTTTGTTGATTTTATCTGTGTGTTTTAGTAGACCCTACTCATGATTGCGTCGATCTTCAATATCTTGGTATATCTTGGATGGTGTATATTGGAATACGTGTAATTTGTGGAATGATATGTTTATGGTTACTTTAGTGCATCTTTGTCAGTCACACAATTATGGTTATGTATGCCTCACTCAGGGCAGGGTCTTGTGCACTTCCACCAAGTCCCTAATAAAGATTTGGGTGTACTATGGCTTCCTCATGAGTGTCACTGCATTAGATCCACCATGACTGTTGATCTAAATCTATGCTCCTAAATATTCCTTATTTGTCTAAGATTCTATTCCACAAAAATGAACCATGTCATCCATGATGTCTAGCTTGTGATGCATACCTCCTCTTGCAAAATCAACCTAGGGTGCGCTCTTCGATATTAATGTGTGTAAGAAAATACACCTTCATGAAATTAAGATTAGAGCAAACAATTCTATGGAAAGATAATACAAAACTAATCTAAAGAATTGAAGATAAATCTATATCATCTCATGGTTCTCTATCCAAGCTTTGTTAAGAGAGATCTTAGGCTTAATCTCTCTCAAGGACAATCCTAGAATGAGATATGTATGAAATACAATGCTCAAATATAGCTAGAATGCTTGAAAATGCTCCAAGATCATGAAAGAAATTAGCAAATTCTCCTAAACATGATACTAAATGATAATGCAAATGCTAAAAACTCTCTCAAATTCTCCTCAATATGCTCTCAATATTGCTCTCAATATGTCTATAATAAGGATGCTTTTTCTCTTGAATTCTTGGATTCCAAACACAAAGGAAATTTCTTGTATTTATAGCATTTTCCCAAGGGTAGGGGGTAGAGTAAGTTGATCATGATCAAAGCTTGGTTAAGTCAAAAGCTTTGAGGCATTTTCAAATGGAGGGAAAGTTGGTTGTTTGTCTCAAAGAAATAGGAATTAAATAACTCCATCATTTAATTAAATTAGCCATGGAAGGGTGATTGGGTTGGATTTGATCCTTTTTGATTTGAACTATACAATTGAAAAATCAATTGCATAATTTGATTAATCCCTTTAGGCTTGAATTTAATTAATTGATTTCATGATTTAATTGATCTTTTAAATTGATTTGAATTTTGTCTATTTGATGATATTTTGAAGCATTTGGCTGAGATTTATTGTTTGGAATATTTTAGGTACACTGGTAAATTTTAGGTGTCTACAAATGCCCCTCTTTGAAGTGATGTGTGAAGCACATTGATTCAAAGAAAGCTTGATTGTCCTAATCATTGAGCTGATATTGATGAGCTAATATGAAAACCTGATATGAAAAACCCGGATATGGAATGTCGAGATGAAACCCTGATATGATACTTTGATATGGAAACCTGATATGAAACTCGATATGGAACCTAATATGAAACTCGATATGGAACCCAGCTGATAAAGTTTGAAATTATAATTCCCCAGATTAGATATGAAAATGATGCATAATCCTCATTTTGAAGATATAATGATGCCCCCTCGAAAATGGGATCATGTTGATCATAGGGAAAAAAAATTGTGATGAAGAAAGTGAATAAGATAGATCAAAGATGATAACATTTCTGATAAATGATGATGTGAAAAGATGTCAAACAAATGCCCCAGTGAGAAGAATATGCATATTAGGTTTGACTGGGTCAAAAAATCTTAGAAAATAGGTTAAAATAGCTTAAATAGGTTGAAAAACCCAAATTTACTATTCATTTTCACTTTTGACTATTGAGATTTTGCTCTGATCCTCTGACGATTGATAGCGATGGTGGTCCCAATTCGAGAGCATAGATTTTAGCGAGCATAGAGATATCAGAGACCACCTGACTACGATCCTCCGATGAGTACTTTGAATGCTTCTTGGTGCATTTATTGTGCTTAAAATGGCATTTATTGCATGTTTTTAGTTCACTTTAGAAAAAGTGTAGCTAAGAGCCGCATAGGATAGATAAAGTGCCGCTTAGGCATGCCAAAAGTCGCGTCCACACTGTGAAAAGCTACATACATGCAATCCTTAGCCGCGTAGGAGTTAGGGTTAAATTGCCATCACAAATAGGGTATATGCTGCCTAAAAAGTCCATTTTTTAAAAGCCGCATGTGCTGATTGGAAAGCTGCATAGGCTTGCAAAAGGCCGCCTAAGAGGCAAAGTGCTGCCTCCGCGAAGTAATGAGCCACTTTTGAAGATTTAAAAGCTGCCTAGCCTAAAAAGCCACATACACTTAGTGAAGTGCCGCCTACCATAAAGATAAAATATGAACTCAGTTTGATTTGATCTTCCAGATCTTAAGTAGATTCTGAGCTAGAAAATGTTCGTTCAGAATGTCACATACTATTTAGGATGGTAGAAAATTCATAATGATGAATGTTTGATAGGTCAATCAGGTATGATTAAAAATGATTACAAATTGTCCTTTTGTCTCACGATTTAGAGGTTAGGAACAATAAGTTGATAAGCTCAAGTTAGAGAAAAGATAGATTTAATGTGTGATGATTGACTTAGAATGGTTCATCAAGAGAAAAACTAACATGATGCACTTTGTTTCAAAATGTAGGAGCATTACCAAAAGTTGCAGGTGCAAGGAGTCGCGATGTGGATCTTTGATTTGGTAGATGAGCTTATGCCACTGGAGCGGCATATTATTGAGACATGCGGTCTTAGTTTCCTTTTAGATATTCCTCGGTTTTAGCTAAACTGAGGTTTACTGACAGCTATGGTAGAGCGTTGGCACTCTGACCATAACACCTTCCATTTACCTCTTGGTGAGATGATGATTACGCCAGATGATGTTTATAGACTTTTGAGGATCCCGACTCGTGGAGAGCGGGTATATTATGATGCTATGTATGATAGTAGCGTATGCAGATGGGTGTTCAGAGATAACACCATAGTAGATGATTGTATCACTTGGGCACAGTTTGCCTCATTCCCTACCCTACCAGCATTATTAGGAGCTGTGATAGGAGGGTTATTATTTCCAGATAGGTGAGGGCGTGGTTTTGCGGTTGGATGGGGCCAGATTATTGAGGACTTGATTGTGCATCCACAGAGGATGGATTGGGGTTCCTGTGTGCTAGCACAGTTATATCATAATTTGCATGAGATTGTTTATCGACGCAGTGCAGCAATTTCTGCAGGTGCAGTCTTAGTACAGTTATGGACATGGGAGCATATCCCTATCACTAGGCCAGTGTCAGCACGGATCTGGGCTCGAGGTTTCCCATATGCATTTTAATATGATGGCATGATTGTCTAGCATCATCTAGGCAAGGTGGATTATTGGCGACATACGACTGATGATATAGATCAGGTGGTGTGGAGACCATAATTGCAGTGTGAGAGGTGGCGAGAGGATAATGATGAGTTACCATACATGTTTTCACCTCGCTGGATGATAGGCCAGTCTTCTTTGGTGATCGAGCGATTTTTCTTTGGCAGAGTTTTACGCCAGTTCGGATGGATGCAAGACATGCCACAGGGTATGGCTTTGTATGCCTGGGTATAGGCAGAGAGATCGATGTGGGGTGCACAGGTTGACTACCAATCAGCCTGTCTTCAGATAGATCAGCTGGGATACAGAGTTTGGGTTTTACTACCATAGGTTGCTGATGTAGGGATGTTTGTAGAGTATAGAGAGTGGTTTATGCGACATTGATTTATGAGGTTCACAGATCCAGCAGAGCCTATCCCAGATGTTAATGAGCTTTCTAAGGATGATGGAGATGGAGATGATGGTGACAATGGTAGTAGACGATGTCAGCACAGAGTGTAGAGACCTCCTAGAACGCCATAGGTTTAGAGAGCAGGGCCTTGGATGAGAGGTGGACATGTGAGAGGCCGAGGTGGTGGTTTTAGGTAGCCTAGGAAGAGAGTAGCGGTTGCACAGGGACCTTAGGGTCAGGCTCTTTGAGAGTAGATGCTAATTGGGCTAGGTAGAGACATAGACGGGTTTAGGATGCTAGACAGGTTCCTAGGAAAATACCTCAGGTTGACCCATAGGTCAGCACAACACAGGTTATTCCACAGGTTCCTTCAGCTCCTCAGGCACCACAAGGTCCTCCAATAGCACAGGCTCCAATTATAGATCAGATAGTGCATGATGTGCAGGGGTTATAGGCTAGTATGACAATAGTGATAGCTAGATTAGATCAGGTCACTACTATGCTGCAGCAGTTTTTGGCCACTCTGGCTCAGCTACTGACCAGTGCAAGCACTAGTTAGGCACCTCCTAGTACATAGGATAGAGTAGATGATAGAGGTTCTGATGGTGCAGGTGGGTCAGGCACAGGTTTGGATGGATTAGGTTCACCTACTGGATGATGAGACAGATATGGACCTAGGATTGTGTATCATATGTATTTGTAGATCTGGATTTTGATGTACCATTGTTTATTGATGTATCTTTGATGTACGGATTATGCTATAGACATTTGATGGACTTTTATCTGATGACGATCTTTGATTTCACTTTTGGTGATGTTATAAGATTTCCTTTTATGCATGTCTATATGTTTTTATGATGCATTTACTTCTATTGTGTAATGGATTAAAATTTCTTAGAGTAGGACATAGATAAATGGATGCAAATGATGTGGATGTAATTTATCTCTATATGTTTTTTTGTTTTACAATGTATGGTTTATGCAATGCAATACTTAGTGCTTATAGTAAATGAAATGCATCTATCTTTTTGTGTTTTTAAATGTATGCAATTTAATTCATGAAATGCAGTTCTAAATGATGATATGGAAAATGATTAATGCATAATGTATCATTTTCTTGTTTTTCTTGTGATATGAATGTACAATTAATAATGACTAATGATAATGAATGCAAAGGAAAATCTCATGTTGAATGACTTGAAACCATTAAATTGATGAAGTGTGATTAAACCTTTGTCTACCCCCTTGAACTTGGAAAAAATGTTAGAAAGACAAGCCTTTTGAGAACTAAGCATTTGAGAGCTAGGCTAGAGAGAAAAATGCAATTAATCTAACATGAATGCAACTTAAACTTAACATGCAAGAAGCAACTAAACTAAACATGCAAGATCCAATGCAACTAATTGTCCTTGAGGTTTGCGAACGGAATGCAAACTGAGATATATTATCATCATAGAGCATTGTGGAACTAGGAGTCCATACAATCCTTACTGGTGCCACTGCGACCATAAGAATATGAATGACTTTCTTGCATGTGGTAACCCCTTTTTTATGAAACCAAGTACAACCCTCACTAGTTGGGAGACCAACTATGGGAGTATGAATATCGGGTTAATCAAATTCAATGTTGCAAGTGGATGTTGGTATTAAGATATGGAAAAATCTAAATAACCAAGGTATCCTTTTGCATAAAAAAACAAAGGTTAACCCTTCATCCTATATGGATGTCCTCTATGGTTCTTTGATGACCATGTCTTTAGACTAATTCACACAAGTTAAAGAATCTTCCTCAAAATAGTCACTCAGAAGCTTTAAGAAAACATCATGTCTTTTATC
>MU223708.1:3750585-3812147 GCA_018584345.1 Thuja plicata | reverse complement strand
TTAATTCTTCCTCATTTGGGTCCATATTACCCCCATTGTTGGTATTATTCATCCCTTGATTATTAGGGTCTATGTTCATCCCTCCGTTGATATTGGTATTGGATCCTTTGTCATTAGGATCAACATTACCTTGGTTGGTTAGGTCCTTGTTCATGTGATTGATCTGATCAGGATCTATATGCCTGAATGGAAAAGACATCCTTGGTTCTATTTCTTTGATGGTTTTGTGCACAGGGTTTGCGGAGAAGGGATCACCTGGGAGAGGACACTCTTGTCTCAAATAAGATCTATCTGCTTGTAGGATAGCTTTTGTATAATGGGATCGAGTGAAAACTGGCATTAACATATGTCGAAAAGAGAATCTCAAGTTTTCAAACTCACTAAGTGACCAATCTAAGAATAAAATGGCAAAATGCCCACAAATGGCAGATTTTGATCAAGATTAGTATTCTCAGTGGTAGAATGTCAAAAAGGGTATCCAAAAAGAAAATTATCTTGTTCTAAAAATTTTGGCTGATGCCCATTGTTTTCCTTTTGAAGTTTTTAGGTGGCTCTTACCTATGTGTAGGTGGCCTTTCACTGATATGACGCGGTCACTGGAAAATTGGTATGTGGCACTCTATAGTTAGCAGGCGGCATTTCTTTGTTGCCAAGTGTATGTGAAATGTTTCTAAGCAGCTCTTTCTAGTTAACAGGTGGTTATTTGATTATGTTAAGCGACGCTTTATGTTGGCTAAGTGGCCCAACTTTGTTTGTAAGTGGCCCTTTAATGATTTTACATGGTGTTTTGCTGATCAAAATGGATTTTGTCAATTTTAAAAGTGTTTTTAGGTTTTTAACTTTTAATGTTTATGATCAGATTCATCAAACAGTATTGTTGCATGAAAATGAAATACAAACTCAGCACGCACATAAGAGTTTCATCATATCCCTAAAACCACACTAAAGTGTATGTTCTCAAATGTTTTAACATGGTTTATACAAGAATATCTTCCAAGTAGTCTACCCTAGCCTCAAAAAATTTGGCTTTTAAACATGGCTCTAAAAAAGGTAGGTCTACTGATTTATCAGGTTTCAACCTATTCTAGTCTAAACCTTGTCAAGATCCTTTACCCCTTTGAGGGCTTCCCACACACACAAAGTATGATTTTGCGCAATCTTGAAGGACTACTAGAGGAATTGAGGATGGCTTGCACAAGTTTTAGTCACTTTCTGATTAAGGAGAAGTGCATTATTTATAGTGGGTCAGATGATGTTGCGGTAAAAGCAAGTATCTCCCACTTTGGGTCATTCCCTCTCACCGTCCTTGTAAGGCAATTCTTGGGAGGCAGGCCCTTTAAAGCTCTAATTTAGCTAGCATGTTCATAAAAGAAATAATTTGAACTTGGTCCAACAAGTTTGGGAATTTGATTCACTCAAAGAGTGAAGAGCATATCCATATTGTCTTCCTTTCATCCCAAACACTTTAAAAAAGTTTGTTCATTTTCAACCTCTTGACAAGGAGGTTCTTAGAATGGAAATTTGTGGTTCAATTTGCCTATCCTTGTCCTTCTACCAAATTGGATTTGCATGTTTGGCATTTTGATTCACTTCGAAAAGTGAAGAGTATATGCCTAATGCTTGTTCAATTTGGATGAAATAAAGGATTTTCTAATTATTCTAGATTCAAAGAATGCCACAATTTAATTAAATGCAAGCTTGATAAGTGAAATACCTGATTTTGAAGCTAGCAAAAGGGCTAGGCACATTTTTGATTTTTGTGCTTGTTTTCTACTCACCTAGTGGCGATCGTTCCCACTCCATCTCCTCCAACAAAGTTAGTCAACACAAAGCACAACAAAGTGAAGAAAAACTTGAAAAACTTTACAAGATACAAAAACTTCTAAAAGCTTTTTCAAATGAAAGATTTATTAATGAAAGCTTTTAAAGAACATAAGAATGAAAATTTACTCAAAGAGTAGGAAATTTTCTCTTATAAGCGAAAAACACTTTAATACAATGATCATATAAGTGTTCTTCTTCAAATAAGCTTTCTAATAAATTTGCGTTATGAAATTCTTTATCATTTTTGGTCTTAGCCCTTACCTCCTTGCTAGGCCTTGTGATCCGCTTCTCTTGAATCTGCACTTTGGGGTGATTTTTCATCTGCAGAAAAAGAAAACACAGAGAGTTAGAAAAGTGATAGAATCAACCGAAAATTGATTTGAAGTAAAAGTTACAACGTGGCATTTAACAGCTAAACAGTGGCTATCCAATTTTAGCAAGCATCACTTTAAACTTTACAAGCGGCTTTTAACTATTACTACGCGGCTCTTAAAATTTCAGAGGCGGAAAAATAAAGATATCAAGCGGCTCAAAGAAGATAAAATGCGGTCATAAAGTGCTGGTAAGCGGCTATTGAACGTTAGCAAGCGGGGCACTTTATCTAGTAGGAAAGATGATTTATCTGATAGGCGGTCTACTTTATCTCCCAAGTGGCAGCAAAGATTAAAGAGAAGATGATTTACGCTTTCCAGGCGGCGTTTTGACATTTGTAAGTGGTGCTTTGCATTGTATACATGGCTCTTCTCCTATTTTATGCAAGAAAAACACCAAAAACCAAGAAAATAGACCAAATGCCAAAATAAAAATGTTAATACAGAGGCTTAGAGCCCCACGGTGGGCACCATTATGTGTGTAAGAAAATACACCTTCATGAAATTAAGATTAGAGCAAATAATTCTATGGAAAGATAATACAAAACTAATCTAAAGAATTGAAGCTAAATCTATATCATCTCATGGTTCTCTATCCAAGCTTTGTTAAGAGAGCTCTTAGGCTTAATCTCTCTCAAGGACAATCCTAGAACGAGATATGTATGAAATTCAATGCTCAAATATAGCTAGAATGCTTAAAAATGCTCCAAGATCATGAAAGAAATTAGCAAATGCTCCTAAACATGATACTAAATGATAATGCAAATGCTAAAAACTCTTTCAGATCTTTCAAATTCTCCTCAATATGGTCTCAATATTGCTCTCAATATGTCTATAATAAGGATTTTTTTGGTCTTGAATTCTTGGATTCCAAACACAAAGGAAATTGCTTGTATTTATAGCATTTTCCCAAGCGTAGGGGGTAGAGTAAGTTGATCATGATCAAAGCTTGGTTAAGTCAAAAGCTTTGAGGCATTTTCAAATGGAGGGAAAGTTGGTTGGTTGTCTCAAAGAAATAGGAATTAAATAACTCCATCATTTAATTAAATTAGCCATGGAAGGGTGATTGGGTTGGATTTGATCCTTTTTGATTTGAACTATAAAATTGAAAAATCAATTGCATAATTTGATTAATCCCTTTAGGCTTGAATTTAATTAATTGATTTCATGATTTAATTAATCTTTTAAATTGATTTGAATTTTGTCCATTTGATTTGCATTGGTTAAATGTCCATTTGATGATATTTTGAAGCATTTGGCTGAGATTTATAGTTCGGAATATTTGAGGTACACCTAGTAAATTTTAGGTGTCTACAATTAACACAATACAATCCCAAAAATATCATGTAGTAAGGTTGCATTAGTTAGTTTCAATTATCATTCTTGCAATCTGCATTATGAGGCTCCTATTTATTCACTATTCCCCAATTCCAATAGGGCTATCATGTCCCCAATCTACCCTAGGTCTACCCTGACCCCCCCAAGGAAGCATCTCGCGGTACCAACTCATTTCTCCTTTCTTTCTCTCTTCCTCCTCATTCTTCTTCCTCCATTCTACCCTTTTCAACAAAATTTGACAAAATTTATTTTTTGCATTATTTTCTCGAGGGGGCATAATCTCCTACTAGAATTACTTTTCTCTGCCATAATTAATTTTCTCTCCCAGACATCTCAATTTATTTTTTCTTTGACGTGACATTGTCCTTGACATTGCATCAAAGAGGGGAAAAATGTAGACATCTAAAATCGTCCATGCACACTTATATTAATTTAATTAGTATTCCCTTAGCATTATAGTTAATTCTAGTTAATTAACTATTTTTTTATATTCATCTATTGATTTAATTAAATTTATTTAATTAAATTAATTCATTATTCTATGGTATCTAAAGTTAATTTAAATACCCTTCCCTAGTATATTAAATTTACATTTAATATATGATTCTCCACAAAATCCCCCTTTAAATAAATTTTTATTTATTTATTCCATCCACATTCTAATATTCTACTAAGCTATGATTAATCTAAATCTAATTTGGATTAATCCTAAATCAAGACTAGATTCATAATCTATACCCGTCACTATTCCCTCTAAGCCTACTCCTCTAATTAATCTTATATTAAGTAGACTAATTTTATAATTCCTACAAAAATTATCCTCCTAATGGTTCTCACACGTGTGAGCACCCCTCCTATGGGATTTTTCCATTCCCTTTGCCTAAAATGGCCCAAGCCATGTCTCTTGCATCTTGTCTCCCATTTCTTCTTTGGAAGATGCTCAACATATGACTCACTTTGGGTCTCCCACCCTCTTACACTTTTCATTGAGCCATCATTTTCAATAGTTTCTCATACATGTGTGAGAAAATATCCCTCTTCCATGACCACTCCTTTATCCCATGTGGAATATATGTGGATGCCACATGAGATTCACCTCATCCAAGCCCCCCATAAATATATAAATAGGAGGCCTCACTCATTGTAATGATGAAATTTGATGATTAGTGGTAGACAATTGAAGCAAGGATTTAGCAGATGCTCAAAAGATTCAGTGGTAGATCGACCAAATTAGAAAGGAATAAGGAGAATGGCAACATCAAAATAATTATCCAGGTAATCATCATTTTCTTTGAGAAAGAATCAAGAATTGTTTCCCTATCAAGTGATATTAACACTAGTTAAAAGGGGAAAGTATTGAAATATGGTTTGCATACTACTATGTTGTTAGTTTCAGCTTTTATCTTTGGCTGTGGTATGCAAGTGGTTTGAAAATTTTGGTCAAGTTCCTTATGGTAAAACTTAAGCATTGGTGAAGGCATTTGGAATGTATTTTGTTTATTTCCAGCCTTGTGTATGTTGAGAGTAACCATGCCTAATAAGATGTCTCAACAATGTGGTAAATAGGGTTCTAGTATTAAGTTGTATGCAACCCTAAATTTCAATGTCTTTCTGAATTACCCGAATCTTATTCCATCTAAAGTCAGAAAACACTTGCCTAAGTTCAGTGGTATAAAAGAGGAACCAGCTGAGAAGAATTTGAATGAGTTCATTAATATAATAGAGGAATTTGACGTTGTCCGTGAGGATTTTATTATGAATTTGTTTGCACAATATTTAATGGACGAGGCAACAAAATGGTTCTCATTTTTTTTACCATAATCTATCAGCTCATGGAAAGACTTGGAATTAGCATTCAATGAACAGTTCAGAAAATGGGTTAATGAATATGAATTGATTGCTGATTTCTTTAATACTCATATTGGAGATGAGGAGGTGGTACCTAATTTCAATCTCAGATTTATGAATACTTTGAAGAAAATTCCAGAGAAGAGTAGACCCCAAGATGCCATGGCTTTGGTTGTATACTTTTGTGCATTTGATAAAAAGATGAGTTACAAGATGAGAGATAAACAACATCGAGATTTATATCAAGCATGTCTGATGGTGAGGGATATTGAAGGAATGATGAAGTTTGGTTTCATGAGATTTCATAAATTTGATAATACAACTTCTCATAGCATTGAATATGGGGCTGAATATAGAAGTGCAGAAGCTCCATGGAATTCTCAGAATGTTGGTGAGTTTTATGCCCCAAATGACACATAGATAACAAATACAAATCAGATTGAGAATGCAAATTTCAACTAGAAATATGAATTTTTTTCTGACTCTTCTACATACATTCAGTCCCTAGTTAAGACAGAGTTAAAGGAGCAAGTAAGAGTTGAGACTGTTTCAGCAGTAGATGTTCAAAGTAAGATTTCTTATGATGATCATGTAAGTGATAACTATGCTGAAGATGTTGTAAATGTTGGTTTAGATAATTATTAGCATGCTGCTCCAGTCATAAATTTATCTTATGTATCTCCTAGAAATACTAGTTATGTTTCTCATGAGACTAGTGTTGTGCTAGGAAGTTGTATAATGTACCGAAAAGGAGAGGAAAAACCTCAACATGTGTTTACTCCAGCTCTATGTATCCCAAATGTTGTCTATGAAGAACCAATTTATGTGTGTATTCCTGAAGCTAATCTTGCAAATAATTATGTATGTGATGTTTTAGCACAAGAGATTATTCACATAGTTGGTGGTTTTCCTTTTCATAATTCTCATCAGCAAGGTATGCTTAATCCAATGTGTATGTCTAAAAAGATTGAATCCTTAAGTGATCATAACAGCCTTGCAAGTTTTGTTGAAACCAATGAGGATTTTCCATTTGAAAGTCATGATTGTAGTGGCTCATCTTCTCAAACTCATAGGGTTAAATGTGGTTTGAATTTTGAAGATGATGATTCATATTTTTCTCTCATGGATGATAATGAATGTGATATTGAAAGTGATTGTTGATATAAAAAAGTTCTTAATCCACTCTTTGATGAAGAAGTAGATATATAATATTATGAAAATAATAACTATGGGGACCAGGATGAAATATCTGATTCAATATCCTTCTCTAATAATCAATCTTCTTATAGTGTTGATTTTGAAGATCTGTGTAGCTTGGAAATGAATGAAGTATCTTATTATGAACCAAGTATAAAATCAAAAGTTACAATTCAAAGTAATTCCACTGAATTTTGGTATAGTATGTATGAGGTTGAGTGTGAGAATATTTTATTTGATGTCCAAGCACTCCCTGAGGTGAATCATCATGATGTTGGTTATGTGGTTGAGTTTGAATGCTTTAAATTTCCAATGCATCCGGTTGAGTATTTATTTGAGCACGTCAAGGACATTGATAACGAAGAATATCATGTTGCATATGAATATTCACCATGTTTTGTGTACCAAGGATATTTATCAAATTATGTATCTTTTCAGACAATGAATGACTTTTTTAGGCCACAAGGTGATAAGTGTAATGACATTGAGAAGTGTGATAGTGGCATGAATTATGTAAAAAAAAACCAGAATGGTTGATTGCTTGGAAGGAAGTTTTACAGAATGATCATACTGTTGAATGATGAGAATCAAAAATTTGATAGGGGTAAGTGATGGTTTCATTTTTGTGACTATTGGCCATTTGTAAATATTGTACATGTTGTATAGCCACTTTTCTTTCAGTTGTGTGTTAGGTGTTTGGTGTTTTCAATAAGGAACCCGTTTTGGAAATTCAAGAGAAGAAGTGTTATTTTTGAGTGGTCTGCTTCACCAAGAGATTCTGAATTCTCTACGTGGCTGCAAGGGGAATGCATCCCCAGATAGAGCCACTATTGGTACTCTCAAATTTGGCACAAATTTAGAGTGACCAATTTAAATTTTCTCTAAGGCAAGGTGAGTACCCCTAAAAACTCTTTGAAGAAGGCCTATTTGGAGTGCAAGTAAAATGTGACCTGATGATTTGTATGAGATACTATTTGGGGAACATGTGAAAAAAATATCATGAGGTGGATATAATGGGTCACAACTTTCCAATATCAGATTTGATTAGTTTTGAGGAGGGTCATTTGGAGGTGTTCACTTAAATCTGCATTTTGCTTATAGAAAATGACCTACTTTGCATGCTTGCATCTTTGGCCGAATAAAGTTTCATGAAATAAGGATTATTCTGAGATGTTTTAGGCATGAGAGAGAGTATCTAGTTCCATTTTCATATTCCGATTATTTTATGTGATAAGTCTCCTAAGGCTATTTTGTTTGTGATTAATTCTGATTCTCATAATGTGAAAGTGCAAAATTATGAAGTTGCTTACTTTGAGGGTTCAAAACTTGCACCCGGTTGAATTTCATGGTGAATTGAATGCTCCCCTATTTTTTAGTCATGGAAATGTGCTACCATGAATATTTTTAGACTTTTTGCAATTCATCTGATTAGTTTTCTCATCCGATTCCAAATCTGATTTATGCAGTTTCACTGTGTTGTAATTGAGAAAGTTTTAAAGAGATGACTTTGAGGATTAATATTGACTGATTGGTTAATCATTGGAGCATGCCAGTGGAAGCATCATATCCCTTATATGAAATTAAATCCATATCTAGGTGTTCAGGTTCTAAGAGCTTCATTTCATGTCTTTGTGAAATCAAAACCAAAGGGACTTTATTCAGTTTTATGTGTATTAAATGATTATTCATCTAGGAGGCTGACTTTGCATATTAATATTATGATGAAAATTTGATGGTTATGATGAGTTATTGGATATCTTCATTATATGAGTGGAGGTATACCAACTCGGAGAGTTTCAAGGGTCCATTTATTGATTTGTTATTTTCTACAAGAGGAATCCAGATGCATTTTATGCAATTTGTACATCTACACTTGCATGGTATTTTAGAATCACCATGTTTATTCAGTTGTGTATTGAACATGGATTTGACTCCATCAAAGCCCTTTTGTGTGCATATTTATTGTTGATGAATGAATCATTATGCCAAGCGTCAAGGCCCCTTGATGCAATTTAGTCAGTTTTTGAAGCTAGTCCTAGATGCTAATTGTTGTTTGTATGATCAGTTTGCAGAGATACACAGGATGGATTATTGTGATTCCCAATTCAATGCTTTATGGTCTAGTTTCACTAAAATATATGTTTGGTTTATTCGAAGGTGAAAATCAATTTAAAAGTGATGGTGTTCAAACTGGGAGCTCAGGAACACAATATTATTACACAAGGTTAAATGCTCGGTGAGAACAAATATAATTCAGTCTTTTGGGAAGACATATGTGATTGAATCAAATAGAATTATATTAAACATAAATAGATAAAACAAGAATTTTATTTGAGGAGGGTGAGGTTTTGGCAAAGTGTAGGATGCATGATCCAAAAAAGAAACCTTTCAAAATTGAGCTTTTCAAGCATAGGGTAGAGATGGATTTGAAGTATGCTGATAGGACCTCAAAACTAATTGAGCATGTGATCCATGAAATTTATAGTCATAATGATAGTGGCTTGAGTTTTTAATAGTTATACATGAATGCCTACAATATGGTTCTTCACAAATTTGGGAACTTGAGGTGCAAACAATGAGAAGAATAGAGAATTTATTTTGGAGAAAATTTTCCGCCACTTAGATACAGTTTATGGGACACTTTCCTCTTTCAGGAATCACCATGGTTTGCACTCTCTAGAAGCATTAATTGATAGAAAAACAAAAGATGGAGCATTATTGATAAAGAAATGGCTCCAGAAAGCACCCTATCAAGAGAAAGTTAGTATAAGAAATTGACTTGGTGTTGTCACAACATCTTAGCTACGTACAATGGTCAATGCATTAGCCACAAATATAGGTATGATCATGAGAAATAGAGGGATAATTCAACTTGAAAAAGAAGCTGAAGCATCCCTGAGTGAGCCATGGAGTACACATTGGGAGGCTTTTGCAAGTGTAGAGAGAATATTGATGCTAAGTGCTGGAGATACGAGTCAAAGTCTCTCTGGTCAAATTACAGACCTTATTAATTAGAGTGTTCTATGGAGGACCCCAAATCAAGGTAAAGGTCATCAACCACCTCTTGGTCTTCTTTCGATGAGAGATGCTCTTATTCTTGTGATAGTTGGATTTTCCTTGGCTGGAGAAAGTTTTGAAAGTTCTAGGTCGAAAGGTCCATTTTCTTGGGAGGAGGAAGATTCTTTAAAATAAGAAATTGTAGATGTTATTCCTAAGTGGTCTCCAAGTGTCAATATTGGTTTCCTCCATAGTTTAGAGGGGGAATTAGAATCATATAATAAAAAGTTACAATTGAAGAATCCCAGTGAAGCTAAACAAGGTCAGTCCCATGACATTGAAGATCATAGTTCTTTCAATTTTGATGACCAGTGTGGTAGCTTGGGGGAAAGATTTTCTATGGAAGGAGATAATATGCTTTAGAGGTGTGCAAAAGGTTTGAGACAAAGCACATGACCTATTTTCCAAATTTATCCCATGGAAAACATCATTTCATTCACGGCCACCATACAAAATATGATTACAAAATGGAAAAGCATGAAGGCCATGCGTAGCTTAATCCACAGAATCTCTCAAAGAAATGTTATCTCTTGGGATTTATAGGGCATGTTACATGCTGGATAGAATACTTCTAAGCCTATGTAAGGAGTTTAGAAAAAGGCTGCGCAATGTATTATGTTATTTTGTTTTTGCACTGGCTGCGCTTGACATTAGATAGCCTGCATAGAACATTGAGGCATAAATTAAAAAGAGATTACATAAAAAATGAAGGTGAACTACGCAGGAAAGTGGCACATAAAGGGAGGCCACATTTTGTAAACTAAAGTAATTAAAACATCTCCCAAAGGATGTTGTGTAGACTGAAGGAAGGAGCTACTACAGACAAACAATATAGTCTGTGTAGAGCATAAACAAAAACTATTGAAACTAGCACAATGTGGAAAAGAAACTTGGAAAATACAAATAGGGATGCCACATGGTTTTAACGCCAAAGAGAATGAATTCCATGGGATTGCACCAAGCATGGGTGCTTGTCTACAAAGTTGAAAATAGTTTTAAAGGAGACAAACTTTCAAGAGGTTTAGTCCCACATGTTGGGCTTGACAGTATTTTAAGATGTTTATATATTACCGTGCTTTGTATGTCATATGAAGTAAATAACTAATGGAATTATTGGTGGGTGTAATTAGCCAATAGAATGCCATGTTGAGTAGACATGGAAAATGTTATTTTGGCCCGCACACAGGATGAACTTTAAAAACCTTGTAAACAATGTCCCACATGAACCAAAAAAGTGACATCCAACATGTTTATAAGCAAAAGGGCTCATATGGTGATATGAAGAGAAGCCTAAAAACTATGCATGTGTGTGGAAGTAGGAGTGTCTTGAAAACTATGCCAGGAAAGTAATTTCGGCAACAATAACCAAAATTTGGAAGGGCCTATGAGGATGATGTGGCAGGCAAAATGGCAATAGAGGAAGAGGAGGTGGCATGCATCCCAAGGTAGATGAAATTAACAATAGAAGCTGATCACAAAGGAAGATCTATGGCTATTGCAATACCTTGGATCTGAAAGATGCAGGGTAGTTGTCATTCCAACATTGCAACCAAATGACATATGGCAGTGCGCCAGATGGTGAGCCAGACAAGGGAGATGATGCAGGCCCCTAGGTGGAGCTGCAAATCCAGTGAAAGGGTGTCATGTGGCATGATCTAGCGCGTTCTGGTGTAAAATTAAATAATCAAATGGTAAAGTAAAGGTAAATAAAGTGAAGTCTTTGCAGAAAATAAGGGATAAATATGTCTAAGGTGAATATTATTTAATGTGAAAAGTTAAAGTAAGTGTAGAATAAATAAATTGAAATGCAGAGGTAAAATGTATTGTCGAGAAGTGTAGAAAATAAAGGTAATGTGAGGGAAATAAAAGATAATTAAAATGTAGAACATTAGAATAATGTCATTTTGAAATTGAATATGCATTCACCAATCAAATTTCAAAGGCATTGTCGGGATCTTTTTTTCAAATTGTGGGGAGGCGAAGAGGATTTTCAAAGGCATTTTAAGGAGATAATTTTAGAGATCAAATCAGATTTTGGGCAGTTTAAGGAGAGTTGTGTTTCAGATTTTTTTTTAGGGAATGGACAGGTGTCAATGGAAGGAAGAAGATGAGTTTTCCCTTTTCCAATATACTCTAATTTTCTTGACAGAATGGAGGTTCCAAATTCTTGGTCTCCACAGAGAGTTACAGAGTACTGGCTCTAGGAGTTTCTAGTTATATTATGGTTCCATAGGATGTAGTAGATAGATTGTATTAGTTTCGCTATTAGATAGAATAGATGTTTTCAGATCCTTTGCATATTGTTGAAGTGGTAAATGTTGTAGATCAAAGTGGTACAGAAGCAAGATTCATCATACTTAATATAGTTTTTCTTAGATTCAAGTCTCTCCTCTGTGATGTTCATTTGGGTTATGAATAATTTGATTCATTACATGGATTCATCTATGTATATGTTATTAGTCCTAAGTTCTGATCTAGGATCAGATTAAATGAAGCTATGGATATGACATAAGTTCATATGTTCTGCATAAGGATTTGTTATAAGTAGTGTATGGTCTAATATCATTTGTATTCATGGCTTTGAGTCATTGATAGTAGTTTGTTTTTATATGCTACTCCTAAAATAGAAGTATTGCCCAATGGTTAAGGCACTGATCAGAAATCAGTATATTCCTTGTTGATACATGACAGATCAGTCTTGGCTATGTTCTAAAAACTAAATATAAACTCCAACATATCTTATGTTTCATGTGGTTTGTAGTGTTGTACTAATCTCATGCTCCACTTCAAGGTTGATGTTCAATGGGTGATTAGTCGGTTACCTAGTATCTCCTAGTCGTGTTGAGGCTTTGTGAGATCTCTGCTTATTAATGCCAAATAGAATATTGAAGGCGTTAAAGGGTGTACCCCTGTTGGTTTTGCAAAACCTAAAGCATAGAAGGATGGATCCACATCCTTTTAAGTTGGTCCTTTTCAATCTTGGTGAACTACTTGGAGTTGGCTACTCTTAAAGATCCATTACAAAGTGAAACGGTTGTTGTCCAGTTACCACAACATAAAAAAGAACCAAAAAAATGATGACTCTACTAGGGAAGAGGCAAAATTATTGCAAACCCTTTTGAAGAGTCTCTAGTTTTATATTGTCTTAAATGATTCAGGTTTATCAAGTTGAGCTAGACTCTTGGCCTATTTTTTTATAAATCCAGTCATTTTCTGCCATATCCATTTGAGGATAAGAGTTCTTAATGTTTGTAAATCTGGAAGTTATTTAGATCATAATTTTCAGCCTTGTTGTTGTTGTTAAAAGAAAGTCTAAATGTATCCTTTATGAAATAAATGTGTTGAATCCTATTGACCTTCTGAATGTGTACTATCTTTGTTTGAATTCCAAACTTGTTCATGTTCTAGTTATTTTCTATAAATTCTCATAGTAGTGAGTGGCGACTCTAAAAGATCTCTGAACCATTGTGAATTTAATGATAAAATTTGATGATTAGTGGGAGACACTTGTAGCAAGGATTTAGCAGATTCTCAAAATATTTAGTGGTGGATCAACCAAATTAGAAAGGAATAAGGAGAAGGATAGAAGAAAAATAATTATCGAGGTAATCCTCATTTTATTTGAGAAATAATCAAGAATTATTTCCCTATCAAGTGATAGCAGCACTAGTTAAAAGGGAAAAGTATTGAAATATGGTTATCATACTACAGTGTTGTTAGTTTCAGCTTTTATCTTTGGTAGTGGTATGCAAGTGGTTTGAAAAGTTTGGTCAAGTTCTTTATGGTCAAAATGAAGTGTTGGTGAAGGCATTTGGAATGTATTTTGTTTATTTCCAGCCTAGTTTATGTTGAGATTAACCATGCCTAATAAGATGTCTCAGCAATGTAGTAAACAAGGTTCGAGTATTAAGTTGTATGCAGCCCTAAATTTCAATGGCATTCTGGGTTACCTGAATCTTATTCCATTTGAAGTTAGAAAACACTTGCCCATGTTTAGTGGTATAAAAGAGGAACTAGCTGAGAGGCATTCTAATGAGCTCATTAATATGATAGAGGAATTTGACATTGTTCATGAGGATTTTACTATGAAGTTGTTTGCACAATCTTTAACGATTGAGGCAAGAGAATGGTTCTCATTTTTTTTACCACAATCTATCATCTCATGGAAAGACTTGGAAGTAGCATTCAATGAACAGTTCAAAGAATGGGCTAATGAATATGATTGGATTTTTGATTTCTTTAATAATCATATTGAAGATGAGGAGATGGTATCTAATTTCAATCTCAGATTTATGAAGACTTTGAAGAAAATTCTGAAGAATTGTAGACCCCAAGATGCCATGGCTTCTGTTGTATACTTGTGTGCATTTGATAAAAAGATGAGTTACAAGCTGAGAGATAAATAGCCTTAGAATTTATATCAAGCATGTTAGATGGTGAGGGACATTGAAGGAATGATGAAGTTTAGTTTTATGAGATGTCATAAATCTAACAATACAACTTCTCATAGGATTAAATATGGGGCTGAATATAGAAGTGCAGAAGCTCCATGGAATTCTCATAATGTTGGTGAGTTTTCTGCCCCAAATGACACATAGATAAAAAATAAAATTCAGATTGAGAATGCATATTTCAACCAGCAGTATGAAGTTTTCACTGACTCTTCTACACACATTCAGTCCCCAGTTGAGACAGAGGTAAAGGAGAAAGTAAGAGTTGAGACCGTTTCAGCAATAGATGTTCAAAGGAAGATTTCTTATGATGATCATGTAAGTGATAAATATGCTAGAGATGTTGTAAATGTTGATTTAGATAATTATCAGCATGCTACTCCAGTCATAAATTTGTCTTACGTATCTCCTAGCAATGTTGGTTATGTTTCTCATGAGAATAGTGTTGCGCCAAGAAGTTGTATAATATTCTCAGAAGGAGTGGAAAAAATTCAACATGTGTTTACTCCAGCTCTATGTATACAAAATGGTGTCTATGAAGAACCGATTGATGTGTGTAAGCATGAAGCTAATCTTGCAAAAAATTATGTATGTGATGTTTCAGCACAAGAGCTTCTTCACACAATTGGTGGTTTTCCTTTTTAGCATACTCATCAGAAAGGTATGCTTAATCCAATGTAATGTCTAAAAATATTGAATCCCTACGTGATCATAACAATCTTTCAAGTTTTGTTGAAATGAGTGAGGATTTTCCATTTGAAAGTCATGATTGTAGTGGCTCATCTTCTCAAACTCATAGGGTTGAATGTGGTTCAAATTTTGAAGATGATGATTCTGATTTTTCTCTCATGGATGAGGATGAATGTAATATTGAAATTGATTGTGGATATAATGAAGTTTTTAATCCACTCTTTGATGAAGAAGTAGATATGAATCAGCCAATGCCTTTCTATTCAAATTTTGAAAAAGGTGTCTATGTAGTTTCTAATCCTTTGTATGAGGACATAGTTGAAAATTCAGTTGATTTAAATGATATATCAGATTATGAAAAGAATAACTATGGGGACCAGGATGAAATATTTGATTCAATATCCTTCTCTAATAATCAATCTTCTTATAGTGTTTATTTTGAAGATCCGTGTAGGTTGGAAATGAATAAAGTTTCTTATTATGAACCAAGTCTGAAATCAGAAGTTACAATTCAAAGTCATTCCACTGAATGTCAGTATAGTATGTATGGGGTTGAGTGTGAGAATATTATATTTGATGTCCAAGAACTCATTGAGGTAAATCATCATGATGTTGGTTATGTGGTTGAGTCTAAATGTTTTAAATTTCCAATGCATCTGGTTGAGTATTTATTTGAGCATGTCAAGGAGATTGATAACGAAGAATATCATGTTGCATATGAATGTTCACCATGTTTTGAGTACCAAGGATATTTTTAAGATTATTTATCTTTTCATCCAATGAATGAGTTTTTTAGGCCACAAGGTGATAAGTGTAATGACATTGAGAAGTGTGATAGTGGCATGAATTATGCAAAAAAAAATCAAAATGGTCGATTGCTTGGAAGGAAGTTTGACAAAATAATCATACTAATGAATGATGAGAATTAGACATTTTGATAGGGGTAAGTGATGGTTTTGGTTTTGTGTCTGTTGGCCATTTGTAAATATTGTACATGTTGTATAGCCACTTTTCTTTCAGTTGTGTGTTAGGTGTTTGGTGTTTTCAATAAGGAACCGGTTTTGGAAAGTCAAGAGAAGAAGTCTGATTTTTGAGTGGTCTGCTTCACCAAGAGATTACGAATTCTCTAAGTTCCCACAAGGGGCATGCATCCCTAGATAGAGCCACTATTGTTACTCTCAAATTTGACATAAATTTAGAGTGACCAATTTAAATTTTCTCTAAGGCAAGGTGAGTACCCATAAAATCTCTTTGAAGAAGGCTTATTTGGAGTGCAAGTAAAATGTGACCTGATGATTTGTATGAGATTCCACCTGGGGAACATGTGAAAAACCTATCATGGGGTAGATATAATGGGTCACAACTTTCCAATATCATATTTGATGAGTTTTGAGGAGGTTCATTTGGAGGTGTTCACTTAAATCTGCATTTTGCAAATTTGCGGATTATAGCAAATGACCTACTTTGCATGCTTGCATCTTTGGAAAAATAAAGTTTCATGACATAAGGATTATTCTAAGATGTTTTAGGCATGAGAGAGAGTCTCTAGTTCCATTTTTTGATTCCTATGAGTTCATATGATAAGTCTCCCAAGGCTATTTTGTTTGCAATTAATTCTGATTCTAAGAATGTGAAAGTGCAGAATTATGAAGTTCCTTACTTTTAGGGTTCATAACTTGTACCCAGTTGAATGTCATGGAGAATTGAATCTTCTCCTTTTTTTAGTCATGGAAATTTTCTACCATGAAGATTTTTAGACTTGTGCCAATCCATCTGATTAGTTTTCTCAGCTGATTCCAAATTTGATTTATTCAGTTTCACTATGTTCTAATTGAGAAAGTTTTAAAGGGCTGGCTTTGAGGATTAATATTGACTGATTGGTTGATCATTGGAGCACACTAGTGGAAGCATCATTTCCCTTATATGAAATTAAATCTATATCCAGGTTTTCAGGTTCCAAGAGATTCATTTCATGTCTTTATGAAATCAAAACCAAAGGGACTTTATTTAGTTTTCTATGTATTAAATGATTATTCATCCAGGAGGCTGACTTTGCATATTAATATTGTGATGAAAATTTTATGGTTATGTTGAGTTAGTGGGCTACCTACATTATATGCATGGAGGTATACCAACTTGGAGAGTTACAAGGGTCCAGTCATTGATTTGCTATTTTCTACAAGAGGAATCCAGATGTATTTTATGCAATTTGTACATCTGCACTTGCATGGTATTTCAGAATCACCATGTTTGATCAATCGTGTCTTGCACAAGGAGTTGAATCTGGAAAATTCCTTTTGTGTGCATATTCATTGTTGATGAATGAATCATTATGCCAAGCGTCAAGGTCCCTTGATGTGATTCAGTTAGGTTTTGAAGCTAGTCGCAGATGCTAATTGTTGTTTGTATGATCAGTTTGCAGAGATACATAGGATGGATCATTGTGATTGTCAATTCATTACTTTATGGTCTGTCTCCACTGAAAGCTATCTTTGGGTTATTTGAAGGTGAAAATCATTTTAAAAGTGATGGTGTTCAAATTGGGAGCTCAGGAACCCAATTTTATTATATAAGGTTAAATGTTTGGTGAGAACAAATATAACTCAGTATTTTGGGAAGACATATGTGATTGAACCAAATTGCATTATATTCAACACAAATAGATAAAAAAAGGATTTGATTTGAGGAGGGTGAGGTTTTGGCAAAGTGTAGGATGCATGATCCAAAAAATAAACCTTTCAAAATTGATCTTTTCAAGCATAGGGTGGAGATGGATCCAAAGTATGTTGATAGGACTTGAAAACTAATTGAGCATGTGATCCATGAAATTTATAGCCATAATGCCAGTGGTTTGAGTTTTGAAGAGTTGTACAGGAATGCCTACAATATGGTTCTTCACAAATTTGGGAACTCTAGGTGCAAACAATGAGAAGAATAGAGAATTTATTTTGGAGAAAAGTTTCCACCACTTAGATTCATTTTATGGGACACTTTCCTCTTTCAGGAATCGCCATGGTTTGCACTCTCTATAAGTATTACTTGATAAACACACAAAAGATGGAGCATTATTGATAAAGAAATGGCTCCAGAAAGCATCTTGTTAAGAGAAAGATAGTATAATAAATCGCCTTAGTTTTGTCACAGCATCTGAGCTACGTACAATGGTCAATGCATTAGCCACAAATCCAGGGATGATCACATTAACCTAGAAAAATCTATTGAATCAGCCCTGAGTGAGCCATGGAGTACATGTTGGGAGGCTTTTGCAAGTGTAGAAAGAATATTGATGCTAAGTGCTGGAGATACGAGTCAGTCTCTCCGGTCAAATTTAGGACCTTATTAATCATAGTGTTCTATGGAAGACCCAAAATCATGGTAAAGGTCATCAACCACCTCCTGGTCTTATTTTAATGAGAGATGATCTTATTCTTGTGATAGTTGGCTTTTCCTTTGCTAGAGAAAGTTTTGGAAGTTCTAGGTCAGAAGGTCCATTTTCTTGGGAGGAGGAACATTCTTAAAAAGAGTAAATTGTAGATTCTATTCTTGAGTGATCTCCAAGTGTTGATATTAGTTTCCTCCATGGTTTAGAGGGTTCATTAGAATCACAGTGGCAAAATTTACAGTTGAAGAATCCCAGTGAAGCTGAACAAGGTCAGTCCCGTGACACTGAAGATCATAGTTCTTTTGATTTTGATGACCAGTGGGGTAGCTTGGGGGATCGTTGTGCTATGGAAGGAAATAATAAGATTTAGAGGCATGTGTGAGGTGTGAGACAAAGAACATGACCTATTTTCTAAATTTATCCTAGGGAAAACATTGTTTCATTCACATCCACCATACAAAATATGATTACAAAATGGAAAAGCATGAAGGCCATGCATGGCTTGATCCACAGAATGTTTCAAAGAAACGTTATCTCTTTGGATTTAAAAGGCATGTTATATACTAGACATAATACTTCTAAGCCTATGCAAGGAGTTTAGGAAAAGGCTACGCAGTGTATTGTGTTATTTTGTTTTTGCACTGGCTGCGCTTGACATTAGATAGCCTGTGTAGAACATTGAAGCAGAAATTAAAAAGAGCTTACATAAACATTGAAGGTGACCTACATAGGAAAGTGGCACATAAAGGGAGGCCACATTTTGTAAACTAAAGTAATTAAAACATCTCCCAAAGGAGGTTGTGCAAACTGAAGGAAGGAGCTTCTACAGACAAACAATATTGTCTACGTAGAGCATAAACAAAAACCATTGAAACTAGCGCAATGTGGAAAAGAAACTTGAAAAATACAAACAGGGATGATGTGTGGTTTTAACACCAATGAGACTACATTCCATGGGACTACACCAAGCATGGGTTCTTGTCTGCAAAGTTGAAAATAGTTTTAAAGGAGACAAACTTTCATGAGGTTTAGTCCCACATATTGGACGAGATGGTATTTTAAGATGTTTATATATTACCGTGCTTTGTATATCATATGAAGTAAAGAACTAATGGAATTATTGGTGGGTGCAATTAGCCAATAGAATGCCATGTTGATCGGAGGTGGAAAATTTTATTTTTTCCCCCGCATAGGATGAACTTTAAAAACCTTCTAAACAATATCCCACATGCACCAGAAAAGTCACATTCAACATGTTTTTAAGAAAAATTGCTCGTATGGTGATATGAAGAGAAGCCCAAAAAATATGCATGTGTGTGGAAGCAAGAGTGTCTCAAAAAATGTGCCAAGCAATGGACTTCAACAACAACAACTAAAATTTGGTAGGGCTTGCGAGGATGATGTGGCAAGCGAGAGTTCAGACAAAGAGAAAGATTGTTGTCAAGGGAAAAAGAAATTATCAAGAAGAGGAATAGTCAAGGAAAAGCACATATCAGAATAGAGATATCAGATGATACATCTATCCAGAGAAAAAATTGAAGATTGAAGACAACCATTCTACATGAATCAAATCCAAGCTATTTTTAGAGCTTACCAAGAGCCAGACATTTGTAATAGTTACATTAGGAAATCTTGATGAAACTGTATATTTCATATTGTATTAGTAATAGTATAGTATGATAATGTAATATGTCCATCAGTGTCAAAGGGAGATATTGATGACATGTAACTTATTAAATGTTTGAAGATGTTGAGTTTGTCACCGAAATGCAGAAGGATAATGCAAGACATTAAATCAGTTAATGGATTATATTGTCATTGATGTCAACTTAATATAATCTAATCAGTTATGATCATAGTGTCAAAGACTTCAGAGCATCAAAGAGATAAAGATTATGCTTTTAGTAATGCATAAAAGACAAGCTTTCACAATATGACTTCAAATACCGACGGTCAGTGGACACTGATGGACAGAGATCACCGAAAGTCAAGTCATAGTGATGCCCAAGCAATAACACCGATGAGCATTACTGATGAGCAGAATCACCAGCATAACCAACGGCCATAAACATAGTGTAAACTGACAGAGAAGCCCGAGGAGAACTAGAGTGTTGACTGAAGCTATCAAAGAGTTAAACACCAAAATTAACATGAGTTTAGAAATGAAAAAATATCTAGCTGGTCGAACTAAATATTGAGATAAATGGTAGTTATTTTTGTTTTCATCGACAAGATAAATCTAGAGATAAGTAATGGATTTAAATCTATTTTGTCCAGTTGGAAAGAAGATCTCTACCAGATAAAACAAGAGTTTTTCTTTAAATCTAATTGGAAAGAATTGTGGATCACGCCTAGATCAAGAAAATCAAGAACCTAACAACAGGGATATCATGTCTATAAAGAGATAACTCAATTCATTACGAATTGTGGTGGGTGAAGGAATGAAAAGAGTATGATGAAGAGAAACTGATGAAGAGAAACCTCATACAGTCCTAATCAATCAAGGTAAGGAAAGAGCTAAAGTTTTCTACAGACACTGAGCAATAGAGCACAGCATCACTGAGAAGAATCAAAGTGGATCAAAGGTATAAACCAAGACATATTGATCAAAATTATTTTATGAGATTACAATAGATCTAAAAATATACAAGTACAAGTTGTATATGTGAACAGATCATATTGTTTTAGTTTAACCATTATTTCAAAAAGTCTCTTAACTGAGCGGGATTTAAAGATCCTTTCTATATTGAGATACATCCCAAGGAGTATCAAAAAGTTTGATCATGAAAATAGAATGAGATGCTAGATACCTATTGATAGGCCAAGTGAGTGTTTGATCAAGGAAGGTAACATAGAGATTCCTGATATCAAGTGACAGACTAAATTTTTAAATCCTCTAACAAGGTCATACCTAACAGTGTGTTTGTAACCTTTAACAGGGTTGGCTCTTCACCAAGCTCACTTCAAAAGAGTGAAAATTTTGGGTTACCGATCCCAAGTGGTTTTTCCCTTAACAAGGTTTCCACATTAAAAATCCATGTGTCAATGTGTTTATGAGTCATTACTTTAGTATTTTCCATTACACATAACTTAACTAGATTGATCGGTATACTATAGATAATTTACTATCTTTCAGTAAATTAACAGACTGGTATTCGGTAAACATATGGTAGAAGGTTTTACAAAGCATTCCAAGCAGTAGTAATTTGATAAAAGTATTTGGAGGCATTCATATTATAGGACTAAAGATAACTAGAGGCCTAATATTGTGGTACTAAGTTTTTGGGTTGATTATTGGAATACTTTTTACACCACTGATTCACTCCCCCCCCCTCAGTTATTACTAACAATTGGTATCAGAGCTTGTATGCTTAGAAAGGGAGTTTAACAACTCAAGAAAAATATCACAGGATGAACAGACGAGATGTGTCCAAATTGAATAAAGACAAATTTTCATCATAGAAAATCAGAATAAGACACCACCTATCAGGTATTAGAAATGATATTGTTCAATACTTATATAATGAATATGTGTTGCCTATAGGACCTCACACTCTTGATCAATTTAGAGTAAATCATGAACATAACTGCATGATGATAGAACTTACATCATCACTCTCCAATGTTGATTTTGAAGATGTCAAAACCTGCACCTCTACAAAGAAAATGTGGGATAAGTTGAAGCTTGTACATGGAGGAGATGCCAATGTACTAAGAGCAAAGGCAGAAAGCCTAAGAGGGAGGTTTGATGACCTAATGATGAAAGAAGGAGAAAACATGACTCAGTATAGCTACAGAATCAAAGACGTAGTAAATGTTATCCGAGGAGTTGGAGGTGTACTTGAAGAGGATACATTGGTGAGAAAAATCTTAAGAACCTTATTGCCTATTTATGCTATTAGAGTTTCTTCTATTCAAGAAATGAGAGCAGTTCCAAACAATATAGTCACTCTAGATAGTCTGATTGGTAGACTAATTTCATTTGAGATGAATAACTCTGACAATATTGTCTTACCATCTATTGTATTTGCATTCAAATCTTCTCTAAAGATAAGTAACTCAAGTCATAGACATGCTGTTAGAAATGATTGTGACAGTGATAATGAGGATCAAGAACTTGATGAGATTGAAGCACTTATGACCAGAAAATTGCAGAGAGGAAAAGGTATATACAAAGGTAAATTACCACTTGTATGTTTCAATTACAAAGAGGTTGGAAACTTTGTTGCAAGATGCCCAAACTAAAGAAAAGATGACAGAGAAAATGACAGATCATATGAGAAGAAGTTTGATAAAGGTGATAATAGAGATTACTGAAGCAACCGACAATCTGACAAGAGAGATACCCGAGACTAAAAGGACAAAGAAAATAAATCTTGTTACCTAGCTGAGAACAGAGCTGATGACACTGACACTGAATCAGAAGAAGACATCGAGATGGTTTTTGTATCCATGAAGGATGATTCAGATGAAGATGAAGAAAGGTATGTAGAAACACACTCATATCTAAAGTTAGTAAAAATGATGTCTAGATCATAGATAGTGGCTGCACTCACCATATGACTGGTGATAAACAAAAGTTTGAGACTTTTGAATACTATAATGGTGGTTCAGTGAGAATGGGAAATGATACACCTTGTCCAGATGAAGATAAAGGAACCATAATGTTGAATAACCTAATAAAATGTCAAAATGCCTACTGGGTAAAAGGATTGAATTATAATTTTTTAAGTGTTTCATAGCTGAACAATTCAGGTCCCAGAGTAGCATTTGAAAATAAGAAGGCAAATATCTTCAATGAATCAGGAAGGTTGATTAGTATCGGTGAGCAGACAAAAGGTAACCTTTTCTTTCTTGACAACACTAACACCACTTGTTTAATTGCTAGAAACAAAGAAATATGGTTGTGGCACAAAAGATTGTGTCATGTGAACTTTGACAACATGATAAAGATAAGCAACAAAAGGAATGTAAGAGGCTTATTGAGCATGACTAAGCCCAAGCATATCATGTGGAAAAATTGTCAAAAAGGTAAGATGACAAAGTCTAGTTTCAAGAGTAAAACCCATACATCTACTACAATTCTAGAATTAGTCCATATAGATCTATGTGGACCCATGAGGACAAAGAGCTACTATGGAGATAGGTATTTTATTTTCTTTGTTGGTGATTATTCTAGAATGATGACAGTCATCTTTTTAAATGATAAATCAGAAGCATTTAAGATGTTTAAATGGTCTAAAGCAATGGTAGAAAAACAAAGTGAAAATAAATTGAAATGCTTAAGGTCAGATAGAGGAGGGTAATTTACTTCAGAAGAATTCACTGACTATTGCAATGATCATGGAATTAAAATACAAGTCTCTGCACCGAGAACACCATGGTAAAATGGAATTGTTGAAAGGAGAAACAGATCAATTGTTGACTGTGCAAGAACATTGATGATTGAGAAAATCATCACTCAAACTTTCTAGAGGGAAGCTGTCAGTATTGTTGTATACACATTAAAAAGAGTAAAATTGAAAAAGGACACAAAGAAGACACCCTATGAGCTTTGGTATGGTCATACACCCCATGTAAGTTACTTTAGAATCTTTGGTAGTCAATGTTATATATTAAAGGATGATAGAAATGGAAAACTTGACTACAAAAGTGAAGAAGGTATCTTCCTAGGGTATTCAACTAAAAGCAAGGCTTATAAATTTCTTAACAAGTCATCTAACAAAATCATTGAAAGTGCAAATGTGAAAATATACGAATTTGCAGAAAAGAATGACAAGGAAAGAAAAAAGGAACCAAAGGACTACAATAGGTTTGTTTATACAGAACCTGAAACTCTACTTGAGCAACCATGTGTTTCTCCCTAGCATCAAAACATTGCACCCGAGCATCAGGCTGCAATTAATGACAATTAGGATAATCCTCAAGATGATGTTCTGAACAATGGAGATGAGAGTGAATGTGAAGAAGATGATCAGAATGATGAACACAGAGTTGAATCGAAACTTGTCGTCATCAAAATCAAATCATAGGAGACAAAAAGGCTGGAACAAGAATAAGAAGGAAGTCACTTAACACCAGATGTTTACTTTGTGATTTTGAGCCCAAATCTGTTAACAATCCACTTGAGAATGAAGAATGGGTCAGTGCTATGAATGAGGAAATAGAACAAATTGAGAAGAACAATACATGGACACTAGCACCAAGACCAAATGACAAGAATGTCATCAGTACCAAATGGATATTCAGAAACAAGCTAAATGAGAATGGAGAAGTCACTAGAAACAAAGAAAGATTAGTATGCAAGGGATATGCACAAGAAGAAGGTATTGACTATGGTGAAACCTTTACACCCGTTTATAGACTAGAAGGAGTTAGAATATTACTTTCTTATGCTGCATTTAAAGGATTCAAGGTATACCAAATGGATGTCAAATCTGCATTCCTAAATGGAATACTAGAAGAAGAGGTATACATTGAACAACAAGAAGGGTTTGTTGATCTAGACAAGAGAATCATGGTATGTAGACTACATAAACCCTTGTATGGATTGAAACAAGCACCAAGAGCCTAGTATGAAAGTATTCATTCATATATGATTAGCATAAAATTTGGTAGAACAAGTGAAAATAGCAATCTATACTTAAAATAAGATAATGATGGTAATATTTTGATTGCTGAAATTTTTGTTGATGATATCATTTTTATGGGAAATGAACTGTTATGCAAATCCTTTGCTAATGAAATGAGCAAGGAATTTGAAATGTCTATGTTTGGGGAGATCAAATTCTTTCTTTGTCTATAGATTCTTCAACAAGATGCAGGCATATACATCACTCAATCCAAATACATCAAGGAAGTGTTGAAGATATTCAAAATGGAAGATTCCAAATCAGTTGGAACACCTATGGCTACCAAATGTAAGATGAAAAAAGAAGACAAATCCAATGAGGTAAATCAAACCTTATATAGATCAATGATTGGAAAATTAATGTATGTTGTTCACACAAGACCAGATATAGCACACACAGTTGGAATAGTTGCAAGATTCTCTGCTAATCCCAAAGAAACACATGACTTTTGTCAAAAGAATTCTGAGATATCTGAAGAACACCGAGGAATATGGATTATGGTACAAAAGAAAATGAAAATTTGAGCTACAAGTCTATACAAATGTTGATTGGGCTGGAAACATTGATGGCCGTAAGAGCACAAATGCAAGAGCATTCTTCATGGGTGAAAGACTTGTCACATGGATTAGCAAGAAGCAAGGATGCATCTCTCATTCTACTGCAGAAGCAGAGTATGTGGCTACTGCTGCAAATTGCTCCAATATTGCATGGATCAAACAATTTCTCCAAGGTATGAATATGAAGATCCTTGATCTAGTAATTATCTATTGTGATAATACCAGTGAAATTAACATTTCTAAAAATCTAGTCATCAATGCTAAGACTAAGCATATTGCTATCAAGTATCACTATCTAAGAGAAAAGGTACAAGCAAAGGAAGTGACACTAGAATATGTTCAATCAAAGGAATAGTTAGCTGATATATTCACCAAGCCATTACTGAAGGATACATTTGAGTATCTAAGACAAAGACTAGGGGTCCAACCCTTGTCTATCGGTTAGTAAGATGATTAGGAAATTGCATCAGCCTATACCAAATCTGAAGATTAGTCATGTTGATCCAAACACTGAGATGGAGAGCAAAATATATTTCTATACATAGAAATGTACAAATCTGCACCAAAAATCAGAACATTGTATTGCTAATGGATAGGAAAATGCAAGGAATATATTATACAAAGGGATGGAACATGATATAGATGATAAAAACAAGGAGAAGTGTATTTGTTTGGCATTGTTTTCAAAGGGAGAGAATTATCTCATTATCATCAGGGAGAGATTTGAAAGAAGAGGAATAGTCAAGGAAAAGAACATATCAGAATAGAGATATCATATGATACATCTATCCAGAGAAGGGATTGAAGATTGAAGATAACCATTCTGCATGAATCAAATCCAAGCTATTTTTTGAGCTTACCAAGAGCCAGACATTTGTAATAGTTACATTAGGAAAGCTTGATGAACTATATATTTCATATTGTATTAGTAATAGTATAGTATGATGATGTAGTATGTTTCCATCAATGCCAAAGGGAGAGATGATGACATGTAACTAATTTAATGTTTGAAGATGTTAAGTTGATCATCAAAATTTAGAAGGATAATGCAAGACATTAAATCAGTTAATGGGTTGTATTTTCCTTTATGTCAACTTGATATAATGTAATCTGTTATAATCATAGTGTCAAAGACTTCAGAGAATCAAAGAGATAAAGATTATGCTTTCAGTAATGCATAAAAGAGAAACATTCACAATATGACTTCAAACACCGACGGTTAGTGGACACCGATGATTAGTGGACACCAACGGACAAAGATCACCAAAATTCAAGACATAGTGATGCCCAAGAAAGAACACTAACAGGCATTATTGACGAGAAGAATCACCAGCATAACCGACGGCCAGACACATAGTGTAAACCGATGAAGAATCCTGAGGAGAACTAGAGTGTTGACCGAAGCTATCAAAGAGTTAAACACCGAAATTAACTTGAGTTTAGAAATGACAAAATATCTAGCTGGCAGACATAAATATGGAGTTAACTGGTAGTGATCTTTGTTTTTATCGACAAGATAAAGCCAAAGATAAGTAATGGATATAAATTTGTTTTTTCCTGTTGGAAAGAAGACCTCTGTGAGATAAAATGGGAGTTTTTCTTTAAATCTAATTGGAGAGAGTTGTGGATCACACCTAGATCTAGAAAATCAAGAACCTAACAATGGTGATATCATGTCTATAAAGAGACAACTCAATTCATTATGAATTGTGGTGAGTGAATGAATAAAAAGAGGATGCTAAAGAGAAACTTCATACAGTACTGATCAATCAAGCTGAGGAAAGAGCTAAAGTTTTCTACAAACACCGAGCAACAGAGCACAAGATCACTGAGTAGAATCAAAGTGGAGCAAAGGTATAAACTGAGACATATTGATCAAAATAGTTTTATGAAATTACAATAGATCTAAAAATCTACAACTATAAGTTGTATATGTAAATAGATCATACTGTTTCAATTTAACCATTGATTCAAAAAGTCTCTTAACTGAGTGGGATTTAAAGATCCTTTCTATATTGAGATACATCCCAAGGAGTATCAAAATTTTTGATCATGAAGATAGCATGAGATACCAGATACCTATTAACAGGCCAAGTGAGTGTTTGATCAAGGAAGGTAGCATAGAGATGCCCGATATCAAGTGAAAGACTAAAATTTTAAATCCTCTAACAAGGTCACACCTAACAGTGTGTTTGTAACCTTTAATAGGATTGGCTCTTCACCGAGCTCACTTCAAAAGAGTGAAAATTTTGGGTTACCAGTGCCAATTGGTTTTTCCCTTAACAGGGTTTCCACATTAAAAATCCATGTGTCAATGTGTTTATGATTCATTACTTTAGTGTTTTGCATTACACATAACTTAACTAGATTGATCGGTATACTCTAGATAATTTACTATCTTTCGGTAAATTAACAGACTGATATTGAGTAAACATATAGTAGAAGATTTTAAAAATAAATATGAGCAGTAGTAATTTGATAAAAGTATTTGGAGGCATTCATCTTATAGGACTGGAGATAACTAGAGGCTTAATATTGTGGTAATAAGTTTTTGGGTTGATTATTGGAATATTTTTGAGGCCACTGATTTACCCCCTCTCAGTTATTACTAACAATAACCAAATCTTGGCAGGGCCTATGAGGATTATGTGGTAGGCAATGTGGTGGTAGAGGTAGTGGAGGTGGCATGCATCCTGAGGTAGATGAAATCGATAGCAAGAGTTGATCACGAAGGAAGATCTACGGCTGTCGCAATGCCTTGGATTTGAAAGATGCAGGGTAGTTCTCATTGCAACATTATGACCAAATGACATGTCACAGTATGCCATATGGTGGGCTAGAAAAGGTAGATGATGCAGGCACCTAGGTGGAGCTACAAAGCCAGTCAGAGGGTACCACGTGGCACAATTTGGTGCATTTTGGTGTAAAATTTAAAAATCAAATGGTAAAGTAAAGGTAAACAAAGTGAAGTCTGTGCAGAAAATAAGGGATAAATATCTCTAAGGTGAATATTATTTAATGTGCAAAGTTAAAGTAAGTGCAGAATAAATAAATTGAAATGCATAGGTAAATTATATTGTCAAGAAGTGTAGAAAATAAAGGTAATGTGAAGTAAATAAAAGATAATTAAAATGCAGAACATTAGATTATAACTGCACATAACAGAACATTAGAATAATATCATTTTGAAATTGAATATGCATTCAGGGATCAAATTTCAAATGCATTCTCAGGATCTTTTTTTCAAATTGTGGGGAGGCAAAGAGGATTTTCAAAGGCATTTTAAGGACATAATTTTAGAGATCAAATCATATTTTGGGCAGTTGAAGGAGAGTTCAGTTTCAAATTTTTTTGAGGTAATGGATAGGTGTTAGTGGAAGGAAGAAGATGAGTTTTCTCTTTTCCAATATACTCTAATTTTCTAGACAGAATGGAGGTTCCAACTTCTTGGTCTCCATAGAGAGTTGTAGAGTACTAGCTCCAAGAGTTTCCAGTTGTATTATGGTTCCATAGGATGTAGTAGATGGATTATATTAGTTTTTCTATCAGATAGAATATATGCTTTCAAATCCTTTGCATATTGTTTAAGTGGTAAATATTGTAGATCAGATTGGTACAGAAGCAAGATTCATTATACTTAATATAGTTTTTCTCAGATTCAAGTCTCTCCTCTATGTTGTTCATTTGGCTTATGAATTTTTTGATTCATTTCATGGATTCATCTATGTATTTATTATTAGTCCTTAGTTCTAATCTAGGATCAGATTAAATGAAGCTATGGATATGACATAAGTTCATATTTTTTGCATAATTATTTTTATAATTAGTGTATGGTCTGATATCATTTGTATTCATGGGTTTGAGTCTTTGACAGTAGTTTTTTTCTGTATGCTTCTCCTGAACTAGAAGTATTTCCCAATGGAGAAGGCACTGATAAGAAATTAGTATATTCCTTGTTGATACATGACAGATTGGTCTTGGCTATGTTCTGAAAATCAAATGTAAACTCTGACATATCTTATGTTTCATGTGGTTTCTAGTGTTGTACTAATCTCATGTTCCACTTCAAGGTCGATGTTCAATGGGTGATTAGTCGGTTACCTAGTATCTCCTGGTCATGTTGAGCCTTTGTGAGATCTCTACTGATTGATGCCAAATAGAGTATTGAAGGTGTTAAAGGGTGTCCCCTACTTGGTTTTTCAGAACCTAAAGCATAGAAGGATGGATCTGCATCCTTGTTAGTTAGTCCTTTTCAATCTTGGTGAACTACTTGGAGTTGGCTACTCTTAAAGATCCATTGCAAAGTTAAAAGGTTATTGTCCAATTACCATAGCATAAAAAATAACCAATAGAGTCTAATTACCATCTTTACATTGATCCACTAGGCGTTTTGGAATACATTTTCTAGATGGTTGAGAGGCTTTCTGGTAAAAATTGTAGGATGTCCTGGGCTGCACTTTCCTTTCTATTTGTGCAATGTCATAATTTTTGATGACAAATCTTGTATTGAAATATTATTTTCAACGGTGTATTTCTCCATCTCTTTTTTGACCTCATCCTAGGACTCCATGTTTTTTAAGTTTTTCTATCAATGACATACTCTCATGTTGATATTTTCTTGCAGAGTTCCCATTTTCTCTAAGATTTGTTCCAATTATGTTGAGTGGATCATATTGTCAATGATTGTCAACATCAAAGAGAAATTTTTTAAAAAATCACGTGTCACTTTGAATCCTCTTCTCTCAAATGTGAGCCCTCCAAATAAGAAAGGCAAGCAAGGAAATATCATTTTCTTTTGTTGACCATTAAATAGTACATCTTTTCTCTCCATATACTGTACATATTCCAATGCAAATACCCTCTTTGTCACATGTAACTAAAGTTTGTAGTGTTCTACTACTGAACCGTAAAACCTTAACATGGTGTAGTCTTACATGAAGTACCAGTCAACCAATTGTATTTCACTTTCGAGTTGAATACAATCTCTACAAGACATAGGCAATCTAGAAATTGCAATGCTTGTAATTTTATGATACATTGGTGCCAAAAATAAGTCTACAAAATGGTTGTAGCTCCATCTATTATCACTCATCCTTATCTTAGGTGTCCATTCATATATTGGATTATGGATCAGACTTTGAAGCTTGTTTTTCTAAAATATTGCACGATGCTTTGTTAAAAGAAGATAGCACAAGTAGGTTGTGTATCTAAATGTCTTCTGTGAACCTCTTTTAATCATTAATAATTATTCTTGCATGAAATGAACAATGTGCTGAATAAAATTATATCTTACTGGTTTTGAATCACAATGAATATGAAAAATTATTTCAAGAATGTTGGAACCCACTTCTTTGTTACTTTCCATTCCCAAAAAAAATACTATCAAGGAAATACTATCCTAAACCCATTGCACAAAAATATCATAATCATAAGGAGGCTTATGATCTGGATCCAAACTACAAGTTCTTGTTATTCCTCTGATATATGAATATTTTTATATTGCATCTATTTTTTCATAATTCTTTGCCAACTTTCCTAGGTCAATGTGCACGTTTGAGTTTTTTTCTTCAAACCCTAGGTCCAACAAACTAGAAAATCCAGTCTTAGTTATCAAAAAAATTGCCTCCTAAGTATTTTTATTGACAATTGATTTTCTATTTATATCATAATTTTTGGCGTAGACCATGAAAATTTCTAGACAAGGGAATACTTGAGGTAACACCATGTGTGCTGACCCAGCAACTCATGGTGCAATTTTCTTTGTTTTTGCCTTTACCATTCTATTAAATGGATAATCTTTTGTATCCTTCTTTGGATCTTTTCACTTATTTTTAAGTGAAAATCTAATTTCCATGATTCCCTTATTTCCATGGATAACAAGATCATAAATATCATGGAATTCATCAGTGAAACCTAGTGTTTTAACTAGTTTGTAGAAGTCTATTATCTTTATCTCATGTCTTCTCCTTTTACTCGTAATCTTGGTATTTGTTTTTCCCATCATGGTATTACTATTTACTCATAAAAAAATTCAAATAATTCTACACAACTACAATTTTTAGCCATGATTCAAAATTTCAATTTGTGCAGACTAAGAGTGGGCAAAGAGTTGAGAAACTATGTTGCACTCCTCAATCCTCAACCTACAAGTCGTAACCCCTAACTCAATCTCCAATATAGTTTACTAGTTAGAACTAAAAAACTTAGATTGAAAGCCTAAAGGGGAAAAATTATACAATTGTGAATTGTTAGTTGTGACTCGTGTTAACTTTTATTGCTTCTTTATGAAGACGGATATCTGATGTCACTAGGACATGTGTCACTTAATCGTTTGACATTACAAATTCAGCCGGAGACCCACAATTGATTTATTTATTATTTGTTATTACATTTATTAAATGTTTATTTTTACTCCAATTTATATTTTAATTATACTTAGTTGAGTATTAATTCATGACACGTGCCTTGTTTCTGGGGGACATTTGAAAAAAGAGGTGACCATTCCCCAAATTGGCCCAAAATACACCTTGGTTTGTTGATTTATACTCATCCAATGGTCATTGGTAGTCACTATCAGGTATTGCGAGTCCCATTAAATTTTGTGTTCTCAGTGCTAGTAATCATCTAGTCACCTCACACGTCATCATCTAATGACACCCACTATGTGAGTGGACACGTCTCATTATTCTAGAATAGGTTTGCAAAAATGGGTTTTATTTTCCCTTTTGGCCTAAAATACAACGTATGTCATTGATCTATGTTCATCCAATGGTCGTTGGCAGTCATTGTCAAGTTTTGCATGTCCCATTCACTTTTTCCTTTTCATTGGTCACACATCATCATCGATTGATTCCTACCTGAGTGGACACGTGTCATGATTCTGAAAGAGTTCTCCAAAAATTGGGTTTTATTTCCCCTTTCGCCAAAAATACACCATAAGCCAAAAAATTTATTAAATTTAAATTAAATTAAATATTTAATAATTAATTATATATTGAGTAATGTTTAAATCAAACATTAACATTGAATTCAAATCAATTATTTCTATTTGTATTATAATCAAAATTACACATTGATATGGCACATTGACAAATTTGGGATATAATTTATCAATATAGACCACATACTTTTTATAATTATCTTTTAATTTGATGAAATTGATCTGAATTAATTAATAAGAAATAATAAAACTATTTTAAATGTTGGATGATGTTGGAATTGGCTACTACTATTGATGTTGGCATTCATGTTTTGTCACTGATGTCAACATATGTTTCTGTAGAGGGAGAACAGACTGGTTATGATGACTGACAAAAGTGTATGAATACTGTATGAATAAATCATAATGAGTGAATATGGGGATATTTAGAAGGATGTATGATGATCTTATTTCTGAGGTTGATTGGATTAATATTTCTTATTGGATGAGTTACACATGTTTTGGTAAAGACTAGTTTATGGATTGTTACAATGATGATTGATAGGGAGACTCTCTGTGTTTTGAGTATATCTTACAGGCGATGATAATTCAGGTTATGCAAGCTTAAGGGATGATAGAAGATAGGTTATAGAATTTTTTTATGGGTCGTAAGTCGTATGATTGTTGATTATGTTAGCTATGGCATGTATTCTGGAGGAGACCTATTTGGGTCCAACTTCAAAGATGTAGTGTGTATTGTAGATTGAGAGCGTGGATTATGGACCTTCGATTATATCTTATGTATTTTAATTTATGTATTCTTGTTTTTGGTACCATGTGTATCTTAGCAAGGGTTTAAATAATTATTTGTATAGTGAGAAAGCTTAATTGGCTGACCTAATCAATTATTGTAACCTAATCAATTATTGTGATAAGGTATATATGAGAGATCTTTTCTTTTGAAAAGATGTGTGTGTGTGTGTGTATGAAGAGAAGGTGATTGATAGAGACAAAGAAGTGTGGAAGGTGTGAGCTTTATTATCTACTGGATGTAGATCAGAGGACATGGTTATTGTACTTCATTAGAACTGAGCAAGCAAAGATAATTGCTATTAGACAGTTCACTAATTGGATATTTTCTATATACACTTGTGTTTCAGACTGTAAGTCCTTTAGGGTGGAATTAACCCTCTTTAGTCCATATGCCTGGGAAGTGAGCCCACCATTGTTCTTGACTCATAACATGGTCTATCCTTTAACAAGGACTGTGTACTGTAATGCTACAATAAGCTCCTAACAGGGCTAAATATTTTAACAAGGATACTATACACTCAGTACATTATTTGTGGGTGCTAATTCTCATCGGGGTTTTACCTTTAACAAGGTTTCCTCAAAAACAAAGTATTGTGTTGGCATTTACTGTGTTATCATTTGGATGAAAGTTTTGTTTATAAAGTTTAATGTTGGATAATTTGTCTCACAACTAATTCACCCCCCCCCCTCTCAGTTGTGTTGGTGGACTGTTATTCCTAACAATTGGTATTTGAGCTACTAGTCCTTAGAGAGAAATCTTAAAAGCTTGAGGTGATCTTGAAGATGACTTATTATAGGAAGGATAGTCCAAAGATTGATCCTGAAAACTTTGACAGTTGGAAGAACAAGATGAGAACACATTTTCTATGTTTTGGAATCGACTACTAGATTATTACTAAAAGAAAGAAATAGATGAAAGCTAAGGATGAATTAGATAAAGATACTAAAGATGAAAAGAAGTTATTTTCATGTAACATGATTGCAAGGGAAGCATTGATCAGTGCACTTTCTGAAGGTGAACTCACAAAGGTAAAAATATTTAGATTTTACACATGAAATTTGGACAAGATTGATAGAACTGTATGAAGGAGATAAGTTTACAAAGAAGGCAAAGTTATAGAACTGGAAGGCAAAGATGGAAACATTGAAAATGAGAGATGATGAGAACATTAGAGCATATTCATAGAGAATTACTATATTTTTTATTGGCATCAATAACTTTGGAGGTACTTATAGTGAGGAAGAAGTGATTGCAAAGATTATCATATGCCTGACACCTGTATACAAAACCAAAGTACAATCTATAGAATAGATTATACCTTTGACACCGAAATTCAATTAAGAGATGTTGATTGGGAAACTAACTACCTTTGAGGCCACATAACTAGGAGATTATCTACCTAAAGTTGAGTCAGGATTCAAGGCAATAGTGCATAGAAACAAAAAGACCTTATCAGAAATTGTGAGCACCAACAATAGTGACTTGAGAGAAGAACTTTGAGAATATTTTTATGAATGGGAACATATACAAGAAGAAGAAAGAAAGATAGATGAAGTTTTGGCCTTGATCCCTAGAAGAGAAAAGAGAGGTAAGGGTAAATTTGAAGGAAAGTTACCTTTGAAATTGTTTTCATGCAATGAGATAGGTCATTTTGCATCTTGATGTCCCACAAGGGTTCCAAAGCATAAACCTAAGTTTTAGAAATATAAGTATTCAAAAGATAAGGAATGTTATTATTCTAGTGAAGGTGTTTCTGATGATGAATTTGTTTGACTATGATGAGATTTTATTTATTTCTATTAAGGATGATGAACCTATACATGGAGAAAGAGACTTAGTATCTTGTGTTGAAATAAAATATGAATAGGTTATAGACAGTGGTTGTTCACATCATATGACTAAAGATAAAAATGTTGGAGATTTACTTCTGTGCAAATAATTGACTGTATGTTTGTCATTGATGAAAATATATAGTATACAGCAGTGAACTATATTCAATTTTCATTATAGACATATAAAAGACTTGCGTGGTTGTTTTTATGTTTTAGACATAGTTACTACACCATGTACATTCACACAGAGTCAGATATGAAGTTTTAGTTGAGTTATGTTAATCTGTTGTGGCAGTTACAGTGTCTAAAGATTATGTGTGAAGAGCCGACATAATTACATTATTTCTTGAGTTGCACCTATCTCTGGGATATGCGTGTTTGTATACATGTTTAGTTATGAGTTAACGATAATTATCTAGAGGCACTAAACATGTTCTAATAGAAGCTGGATGATTGATTTAGTTTGGTAAAGCCGACTATGTGAAGCGTCGTGTCTATTCAGTTTGAGCTGCATGGTTCTAATCAGGTTGCATGCTTTATTTGGCAGACTAAAGAAGTATTGAAGGTACTCCTAAAGCCGAATAAGATCAGAACTTTTGGGGAAGATAATTATAGTAGTTCATTTGATGAACACTAAGTGTGAATGATAAGAAAAGAGACAAAAAAAGTATAGAATAGAATGTCCGTTGTTTTGGGACAGTAAAGACATTTCAATCATCAAGAAAAGATCTATGTGAAGAAGTGAAAGCATACAATACAGTGGAACTAATCAAGATAGTAGGTCTACTCAAATAGTTCATTTATCAGATATAGTGCATATTTATTTTACTGAAGGTTGCAACCTTCATCATTTTATCAGTGAGATTTTGGATAGTGAGTCATCACCCCTAACAGGGTTACTTGTAAAAGACTCCTAACAGGGTCAGACCCTTAACCAGGTCATTGTACTTATTGCATTGTAAAGAACAACTCCTAACAGGGTTGCAAGATCTTCTAACAAGGATAATTATACTCAAGTACAATTCTTTGTGAGTGCTAATTCCCACCGGGGTTTTTACCTATTTGGTTTCCCCGTAACCAAAATTGTTGTGTTCTATCTTGTGTTATTTGAATGTGTTAATGCTTAATGTTATTCTATAATTAATTGGAGAAAATAATTAAACTATCTGATAACTAATTCACCCCCCCTCCTCTCATTTATCCCTTGGGACCATTCCTAAGCTTATCATTGGAGTTGAATCTATTTCTCTGGATGCAAAAACTAATACTGGTAATGTATTGCTTGTTGATGGACTTAAGCATAATTTGTTGAGTGTTGGACAACTAGTGGACAAGGGTTATCAATTGAAATTCATTTATGGGAAATGTTCTATCAGAAGTAAATTAGGAGACTTGATTGCATCTAATACTAAATCTAGAGGTAATGTATTTGAATTGAATACATATGAGGCTTCTTGTTTTATTGCAAAGGTTGATGATAGTTGGTTATGGAATAGAATATTTTTTCATGTTAACTTTGATAATGTTCTGAAGGATATCATGACTAATGCAGTAAGAGATCTACCTAAGATTGTGAAACCATCTAACACTATGTGTAGAGAGTGTGTTATGGGGAAGCAGACTAGAAGCAGTTTTAAAAGAAAATCTTACTCTACGAAAGGGAATTTGGATCTGGTACATACAGATCTATGTGGTCCTACAAGAATAAGATCTTACCATAGTGAAAGGTATTTTATACTTTTTGTTGATGAGTTTTCTAGGACTATGTGGGTTACATATTTGAGAGAGAAATTTGAGGAATTTGACAAATTCAAGATATTCAAAGATAAATTTGAGAATGAATCAGGCTTGAAGATAAAATGCTTGAGATTAGATAGAGGTGGTGAGCTTACTTCATACTTGTTTAATACCCACTGCGAAGAGCATAGAATATACATACAAACATTTGATCCTAGGACACCACAACATAATGGGATAGCAGAGCGAAGGGAAAAAAAACAATATTAGATGCTGCCAGAACTATGTTGCTGGAAGGAAATGTATCCCATGATCATTGGATAGAGGTTGTTGGTATTGCTATGTACACCTTGAATAGAATTCAGATTAGGGAAGGTAAAAGTAAGATTCCTAATGAATTATGGTTTAATCATACTCCTAATATAAAATATTTTAGAATATTTGGAAGTAAATTCTATATCAAAAGAGATGGTGAGATAGGGAAGTTTGATGCTAGAAGTGATGAAGGTATCTTCCTTGGTTATTCTACTAAGAGAAAAGCCTATAAATGTTTCAATCTGAGATCAAGGAATTTGATTGAAAGCGCTAATGTGAGGATAGATGAAAGGTTTCAGATTTAAGAGAGAATGTATGACGGTGGTCAGATTGCAAATATTAAGGAGGTCACTATTGATCCTGCAGAACCTTTGGAGATTGATAATGAGATCAAAGTTTGTGAAGATGAATCAAATGAGCTTACTGAAACTCCTAAGACTCCTAGGTATGTTAAGAAGAACCATCCTGAAGATCAAATCATTGGTGATGCAAATAGAGGAATGATGACAAGATCAAAAGTAAGAGATGAAATTTGTTTGATTTCTCAAGTTGAAGCGAAATCTACTAATGAAGCATGTAGAGATGAATCTTGGACTAAATCTATACAGGAAGAATTAGAACAAATAAATAAAAACAACACTTGAGAATTGGTTCCAAGGCCTAAAAACAAGACTGTGATAGGAACTAAATGGGTTTTCAGAAAAAAATAGATGAGGAAGGAACAGTGGTAAGAAATAAGGCTAGACTAGTTTTTAAAGGCTACTCGCAACAAGAAGGCATAGAATTTACAGAGACATTTTCTCATTTTTCTAGGTTGGAAGCAGTGGGATTATTTCTTTCTTATGCTACACATAAAGACTTTAAAGTATATCAGTTGGATGTGAAATCTACATTTTTGAATGGAGATTTGGAGGAAGACGTATGCATAGAGCAGCCTAATGGATTTCCTTTGATAGAAGATGAAGACATGGTTTGTAAAATGAAGAATTCATTATATGGACTAAAACAATCACTAAGAGCATGGTATGTAAGACTAGATAGGTATCTACTTCATCTTGGTTTTAGAAAAGGTAATACAGACAGTAATTTACACTTAAGAACTGGTGAATATGGAATTCTAATCGTAGAATTTTTTGTTGGTGATATCCTTTTTGGAGGTAATGATGAAATGAGTAAAAGGTTCTCTAAAGAGATGGGAAATGAATTTGAAATGTCAATGATTGGTGAGATGAAATTTTTCCTTGGTTTCCAAATTAATCAAAACAAGAATGGTATTTTTATATCTTAGACCAAGTATCTTAAGGAAATGTTGAAGAAATTTGGAATGGAATATTGTAAACCTCTTGGGACGAGTTATAAACTTACTAATAATGATGTAACTCAGAGTGCTTTTTAGACAAAGTGCAGATCAATGATTGGAGGTTTACAATATTTAACTCACACCAGACCATATATTTCCAATGCAGTTGGAATTGTGGCAAGATATCAAGAAGATCCTAAAGAGACACACCTTGTTGTTGTGAAAATAATTTTTAGATACTTGAAAGGAAAAATAGAGTATATATTATGGTATGAAAAATCTGATGACTTTATTTTACATGCTTATACTGATACTGATTGGGCAGGTAGTGTGGATGATAGAAAGAGTACAAGTGGAGGAGAATTTTTTCTTGGAAAAGGGATAGTTTTGTGATTAAGTTTGAAGTGGGACTGTATATCTCAGTCTACTACTGAATCTGAGTATGTTGTTGCTGCTATAAATTGTACACAAGTTGTTTGGATGAAACAAATGTTGAATGACATTGGAATAATTTTGAAGAGCTAGTGGTTATCCATTGTGATGACACTAGCATAGTAAATATATCAAAGAATCCTATAATGCATTCAAAGACTAAACATATTTATATTAAGTATCATTTCTTGAGAGGCAAGGTAGCAGAGAAGGAGAATAGATTGGAGTATGTTAGCACAAAGGAACAAATAGCTGATATATTTATGAAACCTTTGCCAAAATATGTTTTTGAGTATCTCAGAAGCATGCTTGGGGTGAGAGCCCCTCGCTGTGGTAATTAATTCATGTAGGTATGCATCATTCCAGTGGATTTCAGATCTATATCATTTTTTGGACTTGATGTATGGGTCTACTCCTCAGGGGAGTGATCGCAAGAACACTACAAAATATATTTGGGTGATTGTGCACCTAGTTGTTACAGACATGAAGATTTGAAAAAGATACACCTTACAGAAGATTTATAAAGATTTATGGCACCCTTTTCCATTGTTTTCAAAGGGGGAGAGATTCTATGTGAAAATCCCTATTGTTTTAGGGAGAATTGTGTTGATAATATTGAGAAGATTGTATTGAGAGAGAGTACTTTTGGGTTGATGGATTTTACCATATGTTTCCATCAATGCCAAAGGGGGAGATTGTTGGATGGTGTTGGAATTGGCTACTACTGATGTTGTTGTCATTCATGTTTTGTCACTGATGTCAACATATGTTTCTATGGAGGGAGAACAGAATGGTTATAATGACTGACATAAGTGTACGGATACTGTATGGATGAAACATAACGAGAAAAGATGGGGATATGTAGAAGGTTGTATGATGATCTTATTTCTAAAGTTTCTTGGCTTAATATTTCATATTAGATGAGTTACAGATGTTTTGGTGAAGAATGGTTTCTGGCCAATTATAGTGATGATTGATAGAGCGAGTCTCTATGTTTTGAGTATATCTTATAGGCGATGTGATTCATGTTATACAAGCTTAAGGGATGACAGAAGATAGGTTAAGGAATGTTTATTATGGGTTTCAAGTAATATGATTGTTGATGACATCATATGTGGCATGTATTCTGGAGGAGACCTATTTAGGTTTGACTTCAGAGATGTAGTGTGTATTATGGATTGCAAGCATGGATCACACATCTTGGATTATATATATCTTATGTATTGTAATTGATGTATACTTGTTTTAGGTACTGTGTGTATCTTATAAAGGGGTTAAATAATTATTTTTCTATTAGGAAAGCTTAATTGGTTGACCTAATAAATTATTGTAATAGGGTATATATGAGAGATATTTTCTTTTGAAAATACGTGTGTGTGTGTGTGTGTGTGTGTGTGTGTGCGCGCGCGCGTGTGAAGAGAAGGTGATTGATATAGATAGAGAAGTGTGGAATATATGAGCTTGATTGTCTATTGGATGTAGAGGAGAGGACATGGTTATTGTACTCCATTGGAATTGACCAAGGAAAGATATTTTCTATTAGACACTTCAATGGATTGTATATTTTCTATATACACTTGTGTTTTAGACTCTAAGTCCTTGAGGGTGGCATTAACCTTCTTTAGGAAGTATGCCTAGGCAGTGAGCCCTCCATTGTTCTTGACTCCCAATAGAGTTTGTCCTTTAACAGAGAGTGTGTATTGTAATGTTGCAATAAGCTCCTAACAAGGATAAATATTTTAATAGGGATACTATACTCTCAGTACATTATTTGTGGCTGCTAATTCCCATTGGGATTTTACCTTTAACATGGTTTCCTCAACAAAAAAGGATTGTGTTATTGTGTTGGTATTTACTATTTTATAATTTGGATGAAAGGTTTTTTATAAAGTTTAATGTTAAATAATCTATCTCACAATTGATTCACCCCTCCCCCCCCTCTCAGTTGTGTTGGTGGACTATTATTCCTAACATTAAATGTTAAAAATAGCAACTTGTTTTGTCTCTGGAGTCTGGATTGATAAAGAAACCTAATCATTTTATAAAATTTAGATTTAAAAATGGAAATACCATTATTTCCTTATTTCTACTGAAGCATACTTAAATGGATAATACACAGATAAAGAAACTAATTAAAATATTCCAATCACAGAGAAGTCTAAGAATCATTTTTTGTACCCATAAAATGCAAACTGAAACAAACTTGCAAAATTTTCATTAATTTTTTTCATAAAATCTACATTGTAGAGTAAAAGACACTGACCAGACACCACATTAATAAAATTTGTTATGCTAATTATAGATTTTATTTTTACTGTAAAGAATAACTGAATACTTTAAACTTTTACAAATTTGCAGTTGCAGACATGACACATGTCAAAAGTTAAGTTATTACTGTTAAATAAATCACACACATATATTAAACATTTGTTTGGTTCATTTTCAGATTCACAAATTATAAAATAACATATGTCATACGTACATATTTGAAATTTAAATTCATAAAAAATAAACTAAAATGAAGTTGCAAAATTTTCCTTAATATTTTCTACAAATTTACAATATTTGAACTTGGAGGCTTGAAGTCCCTCCAGAACTTTAAAGAAAAAATGAGGGAGGTTGCGAGGTACTGGCTAAAAAAACCTACAAGAATCTAAGGCATTGGCATCCAAACAAACAAAACAAAAAATTTCAAAATTTCAGGCCATATGATCCTCTGTAACACAACACTAAGGATTTTCCCCTCGATCTAAGAAGAACTATTTAGAGATGAAAAGCTCTGCGAATTCATACATAAATCCATAGTCCACCAATTCCTCCAAGAGAAACCATTTCTGAAGAAAATCCCAACCAATCTCCACCCATTTCATATGGTGTGTCAACTTCTCAACATTCAAGTTCAAAATAAAAGGTTGCATGACCACATTTTGGTCTGGCTCGAGAAGCTTGGGTAAATCACTTGCCCAAGGGATCCCCACCCTTGTTTGTGAAAAAATGGCAACCCAAAAATCATCACACAAGAATTATTGTTTGAATGCCTTCCTTAATAGAAGGAGCATATCCACCTTGTCTCCTCTGAGGTCCATAAGAGATGCCAAAAACAAGGACATAATGCCTATGTTAACTTGGTATCTATTAATATTTCCCAAAAATTCACGACCTAGTACCATCCTCACAACCTCATAATTTGTAAAGGCTCTAACCTCCTTGCAAACTTATTCTAGGGTTGGGTCTGAGACCAAGCCCAAAAAAGTCTTTTGTTCCCCCTTCATGTCCTTATCAAAAGGATAGGAGTGTCCATATTTAAAAAGCCACTACCAGTATATCAGAACTTAGAATGTGATAAAATTATAAAGCCTAAAGACCTAAAACAGAGGCATACTTTCAAGAACTTAGCAGAGGTAGGCCTAAACCAAAGGAGAATATAATAATAAAGAAGCATAGATCGTCTATAAATAGCCCTCAATTCTTTCTCTAACCTTATTAATTCATTTGTACTTCAAAATTATGTAAATATTTCATATTAAATGCATGAGTGTGTGAAATTGGAAATAGCATCATGAAAGGTCATAGTACCCAATTTAATGTTAGTGATAAGACATTTCTTTTATTAAGTGTAACTGTGATACATTATCAACCATCCACACAACCTACTAGTACTAATTGTTATGCCCTACATCCCCGTCCCTACATTTTGTGTGCAAAATGTTGGGTCCCCCTTTTTGCTTTCTGCTTTTGGCTCTTGCCTTGTCTTTTTCTTTGTTTCCTTTGCTTTCCTTCTCTGGGGTTTTCTTCCCCTCGGTTTTGCTTTGTTTTTTTGGTCTCTCATGACTCCGAGACCCAGTCCTGGAGTTGGTCTTCTTTTTTCAGGAGCCAGACTTCGGGATTCTTCGTCGCGATGTCTTCTTTCCTTAAGATGGTATCGCCGCATGGAATCCCCAGGCCTAGAGTCTGGAGGTCTGTCTGTCCAGAGTTTGTGGAGGGAAAGGTGACTCACTTTCACCGTGGGTATAAATAGAAGTTACCTGTCATTTTCACATTTACCATGACTAAACACTTGTGTGATTTAAGAGCGATTTGCAGTGATTTAGCGATAATCTAGTGCTAACCATTCTGAGCATTTCTGAGCATTTGTGAGTGGTTTGTGGCGGTAAGTGGTGATCATCTGATAGTTGAAGCTATTGAAAAACATTCATGGTGGTTCCCTTTCCTTGTCTTTCTTCATTCAGGTTGGTGCCTTCTTCCCACTCGACTTTTCCTTCTTTCTGGTTTTATTTGGTTTTGCGTTGCCTCGTCTTGTTGTTTTGCATTGCATTTCTTGCTAGTTTGCCGCCCGTTGGTGGGTCGGCTCTATGAAAGGGTTGTCCACCCTCTATGCAGATGTAGCATAGTCTGTAGATGGTGTAGAAAGTTGTAAGTATTTTGTGCATTCTCTATTTTTGTAAATAGCCACTTTGCGTGTCATGTGTATATATGTAAATTTGATGTATATTATTGTATATCCTTCTAGTTTGCATGTGTATACTCTTCAGCCTTGGTGTATATTTTGTGTGTATCCTGCCTGGTAGTCTGTCAAGCTTTCCATGCTATGTTTATTTTTGGTTTTAACATGCAAGCTTGCTCTATGCAGAATACCGCTTGGTTGAAACGTGGCTCTCGACCGGTTTCAACCAGGTGGTTTTCTCTCTCCTCTGTAAACCAGCCTGACTTACATTTGTGTCCCGTGTGTGCATTTAAATTTGTTTACAGTTGGCCTTCACTTTTTGCACATTCAGACAGTTGGCTCCACTGCTGTCACCATAACTCCTATTTATTACTCATCTACGTGGCATCCATGTGGGTCTGACGGCTCACTTTTTGTGCTCGCCTTCCAATCGTTACTTCCTCAGGCTCCAAGTCTCTTGCCATCACCCATCATGTGTCCTTCTTTTGCTAAGTATGTTAAAACCCCGAGACCCAGATGGTTAGTTAAATTTCTAAGTTTTCAATATATATATATATATATATGCTTTCCAAATTTTTTGAACAAAGCTAACTTTTCAGGGGAAGCAAATGCCACAATGGTAAGATCTACAGACCCTGGAGTTTTTGTTTATCTATACATTCTGATGGTCGCCTTGCCTTGCAGATTTTCAGAACAACAAACTGTCAAATATGTCTGAAGCTTCTGCATCTTCACCACTTGGAAGTTTGAAACTTCCTTCTACGACAAGTACCAGAGCAGTAGTCAGGTCAAAAATAGAGAAGGCTCTGGAGAAGCTGCCCCTAAGCATGAAATATGTAAAGGACAGCATTATCATGGGCTCAAAGATTGAGTCCAAGGTCCAGCTCATTACTAACACCAGCGTCGAGACATGGCCCGAGATGTAGGCCTTGGTAAAGATGATGTACATACAACGACAGGTCGGGGATCCCTTGGCCATTAAAATTAGAAACTCTGGGATCCTCAAGGAAACTTGCTTCCTATGCTTGGTGCAGTCTTTGGAGCTTATCCTTACACTTGCAGCCCACTACAACACATTTGTCTAGGCTGTTATTCTCGCAGCCCTGGAGCCAACAGGGTATCCTACTCCCCTGGTGTCCCTCGACCCTGATACTTTCCAAAGGGGCTTGGGGATTTCCCATTTTGAGAAGCCAGTTGTGGTCACCCGATCAGATGCCTTGGCCCAATTTAAGTAGTTGGAGGAGGCAGCCCACATATATATGAACAACAATTGGCTCAAGGTCCCAAAGAGGGACCCCAAGAGGATGAAATTAGAAATCTCCAGGTCTGAATTCAAAGAGAGCATCCAGATGGGGATGATAGCACTATGCTGGGTCTTCGGGAAATAACATGCCCAAGAATTCTCTGGGTGGATGTATTACTTCTTGCTTGGTATAAGCACAGAAGGGGATTTTTTCAACTGGGCTGCCATAATCTCAAACCATGTGGACTCCTAGTTCCTTCAATTAACCAAGAAGAAGAAGTTCTATATGACTTCTTATGTTCTCTGGGCCCTGGCACAATAATGGCCCCACACCAATGGGCTACACATAGAGGGCATACTTAGGATCATCCTAGGCCAGAAGGCCCCTTGGGACCATTTCTCACAAATTCAATGGGAGGCCAGCTTCCCCAATTTTTGTCGGGTAAACAATTCCTTCGTTTACTACCACCTAATTACACCTACCCGAGATGCAGGATACCACCTGTCTACTGAGGTGATGAATTTGGTCTGGAGTTATGGACATTACTACATACAATTTCAACAACATACTTACATAACGGTGACCGGCTTCTCAGGGAAGCCCTACTTGTTGCCTAAGTATTGCGGGGACAAGATAATCCTCCTAGAGTATTGCAAGCAAATGATGGAGCTGCACACCTTCTTTTCCTTGAAGAAGGTAACAAATATTCCATTCTCAATCACTTGTGGGAATTATTCATGCAGTTTGGCCATCGCCAAAGAAGTGGATAATGAGCTTAAGAGCTATAACCTGGCAGAATTTTATTTAGTGCGGAAACATTTTGATCCGCATGGAAAGATTGTAGTGGCACTTCCCCGGGCATCAAAGCCCCATCAATATCATATGGAAGGCTTCTGGAAAGATTTCTAGGATGACATGGAAGTCTGGGGGTGGCATTATGTCAGGATGACTACAGGAATGATGGAAAGATTGAAGCTCCAGAGATTCCCGGAGGACTTCTCAGACACTGGTTCCATGGTTGATCCCTAGTACAAGGCAAAGGGGATCAAAAAATTGGCCCTCCCACCAGTGAATTGGGATGCCCAGGAAGGGCCCATAATTGAGGAGTTCACTCACAATATAGTTGAACGTAGCCACCTCTATTTTAAAAAGGTGTGCCTTGGGAGTGTCCGTCGGGTAGCCCAGCCAATACTAAAGTTAACCCCAGGGTCTGGGACTTCTGCACAGGGAGTAGATAAAGGAAAAGGGATAGTCACAACTCTAGCTATGCAAGAAGTCCCCATAAAAGAGCAAACAAGGAAATCAGTGGCGGCCTCCCAACAAATGAGGGAGACATTAATCATGCAGTTAGAAACCCTAGTGTCTATGGCCAGATCAATTCATCCTCCCTCCTCTCCTTCACTGGTGGCCTTGATGGCTAAGGTGACAGGGGTGGACCCAGAGGAACAAGCAGCACTAAGGGATGTGGGGCCACCCTCAGTCACAAGAAGAAAGAAGAGGCTTGCCCAAAATCCCAAGGTAGAGCCACAACTGGGGATGCCCCAGACCCCTCAAGTTGAGATCCTCTCCTCTGACTCCCCAGAACTAGAAAGGGAACCAGAGCCTGCCAATGTCCCCACCAACCCTCCTCCACAGGATGAGTTCGATGATGTTTTTCCAACCGACAAGTTAAAAAATTTGTAGGGGGACATCGAGAAAAAAGAAGCTGAAATCCCAGCGCAAGAAGAGGCTTTAGAACAAGAACCTGCGCAGGAGCAGGAAGAGAAAATGGAAGAAGAGAAGGAAACAGAACAAGAAGCTACCTTTGAGGTCCCAGAGATGCAGGACAAAGTGGGAAATCAATAGAGGCAAAGTGAATAGATGGCTTCTGCTGAGGGAACCAGACCTACGGGAGCAACCATAACCTCAGCCCCCACATTCCAAGTGCCACTCCCCGGAGCAACCTTTGGGAAGGTAATAACTGTGGCCCAAACATTAAATCTTGGTCTGGTACCTCCCCCATTGCCAAAGGACATACCAATGGAAGAAGAAACCTCGGCGATAGAGGCTGAAGAGAAAGAAGAGCGACAAGAGGAAGGAACCCTCGGGACAACAAATGAGGGTCCAGATGAAGCCAAAGATACAGAGGACAAGGCAGAAGAAATAAATGTCACTACGGAAAATGTTGTTGACAAGGCCCAAGATGAAGAGAAGGAGCCAGACAAGACTCACACCACTAAGGAGCAGCAGCAATGAGATACAGGGGAAGAACTTAAAGAATAGACTTTGGAGAATAAGCCACCCCTATCACCTCAGTGGTTGGTTGAAAGAAAGAAAAGAAAGGCTCCATCCACCCCCAGAGCTCATCTCTCCTTGGCCAAGATGATGGCTCAAGTCTAGAATCCACCAAAGGCAAAGAGAGCCAAGATGGTTCATACTCTTCGAACCGGGTCAGGCGGAGAAACAGTTGTGATTGTGGCAACACCTCCCCCAGACGCCGATGAGGCAACTACTGAGGCTGGAGATTATGATATCATGGAGATATCATTGGGTAAAAGAGGAAAAAAGGGTGAAGTGGACCTATTGAAGGAAGAAACCAAAGCCGTGGAGGCTCGATATGAAAAAGAGGCCAAAAGGCTCAAATCAGAAAAGGAGAAGACTATGAACCTTATGGGATTGCTTACTGAGTTGGCCTGACCTATTAGTGCTATTCATCCAGAGGCCTCCACATCTGATGTGCCATTACCATAGAGTGACATAGACTCCCTGCAAGCAATGAAGAAGAAGGCCCAAGCGGTCGATGAGTGGGTCGCTCTGCAGATAGGAAACACCCAGCGCTTCCTAGTATCCACCCTCCTAGATTTGTATGTGGCTCGACACATTCTGAATTAGGTGAAAACTATCATTAACATGTGGGAGGTTGATATGGAAAATTATGAAGCATGGAAGGTAGAACTTGAAGAACTCCTCGGTCTTGGGGAGGAAATGGTTTCTGAGTCTAGGATTCTGGGAGAAGAATCATTCAATTTTGTGAGGACCCAACACTCCAGACTTGACCTCAAATTGGAGGTGCTCAAGAAACTTGTAGGGACTCTATATGATAAGATCAACATGGTCCAATATTCTTCAAATTTGTACAAGGCATTTGTCACAAAGGTCTCCAGAGCTAACCCATTCAGCACTGATACATGCACGTCGGAGGAATATGTCCTGGGGAAATTTGATGAGCTAGTAGAATCAAGATATCAATCCCCGAAAGGAGTGGATGGAACTCAAATGGTGAGACTAACTCACATGATCCTTAGTGGTCATGATGCAGAAAAAATGGTCGATGAATTCAAAGGAAATATTCCAGAGCTAGGGGAACAGATTGAGGCGGCCAAGTAACGGCAGTCTGACCTTAAAGAAATTAATGAGGATGGAATCTCTCACCTCCTCCATGCATTCAATGATAAAAATAAACAATAAAGTTTCTCCGAGGGCCGGAGAAAACCCAGGCATTTGGTATTCTTTATTCTTTCAGAACGTAAGTTCCTGGATCCCGGAGTCCTAGATCCTAAATTTTGTATTCTTTCGAGTGATCTATGTCCCAGTCCCTGAGGCCAACTAGTCACTTTCAAGCAGTTAATAAAGGTTATCAAAGGTTGTCAGAGGGTAGATAGCTACATCAAGGCATGTCAGATCAACAATGGGCTTTTTGACAGATGATCTTGAGGCACCACTTCAGGTATACAGCTGGCACATTGGAGATAGGGCACCGCATTTCCCATTTATGAGGCATGTAGCCTCGATCCCTAGGGGATCCGATTTCTTCCTTCTCTTTCTTGGCTCTCTTCTCAAGGCCAATTCTTCTACTCCATCTTCTTGTCTTATTCTTCTGACATGACAGGCCTATTTCGTCTCTAGGTCATTGTAGGGTGGCGCAGGTAGTACTGGCCCTCGGATAATATATTCTATTGTAAAGTGTAATGTAAATTAGGGTTAGGGTTAGATGTAAATGTATATAAATAGTAAGTCCAGCCCTTTTCCAAGGGTTGGTGAAATTAATGATTTTGCAGTCCATAGTAATAGAGAAGTAGTATTTTCATTTCAGTTGCAGAGCTCAATGCTCCTTAGTCCTTAAGCTTTTGGTAGTTAGATGCTCCCTTGGAGCCACCATTGTACCATGCACTAGTGCTTGCTGGAAGAAATCTTAATGAAGAAGGGAGAGTTCTTGCAATGATGTTGTTGGCATTCAATCTTTTGAGTTAATGGTATTTTATGTTTATGTTCTTCATGTCTTCTGCTCTGATATTTTAAGTAGCTTAACGACCTCTTTTCCCTTGCTACTGATGAAATATGAACTGATGGTTGTGCATTTCTTCGGTATTTAGTGTAGTATATCAGAGCATTATTTATGTATTGAATGTTTTAAACATAACTATAGGTAGATGAAACACTTCTAACCCTGTAGGATCTTTTTCATTTTATTTTCTAAGTGTAGAATACTTGGAGAAACCTCACCTTCCTGAATCCCTGGAGAGAATGAGTTGAAGAAACCAGCTATCCCCCTCGAAAATAGTCACATCTCCCAACTGAGCCCTGCACCATTGAGACCTGACACCCAGGTGCTTGGAGGCCTGGGGAATCTCACTTCCCTGGACAACCTTTGCAGGTGAAGTTGGCCGGTACCCCCGATACTCGGTAACAACTTATGACTGCTGGTAGACCCGGTCACCAAAGCCCCGTCAACACTAACTAGTTGTAAGACTTGATACTTGTAATATATTTAAAATGGTCAAATGAATGATATTAGGTTGTTTGGAACACAAGAATCATACATAGTCATGCGAGAAAGTTGGTAACTAATTAAGGCATTAGTCTCTTGACATGATGTTGCATTAATTAGATCATGGTTATGGTGCATGTTAATTTGATACATGTCATAATTCTGATGACTTCTTGGAGATCTTTGTTTCCTTTTCAAGAAATTGGAGCCAAAATTAAACTTCATCCATTGATCTAGGATCATCAAACAATCTCAAATAATACATTTAACATTATAAAATGATAGATGTTAGGTTACGTGTCGATGTGACTATCCGTGCTTATCGATACCATGATGACATGTAACTGATTGAATGGTTGAAGATGTTAACTTGATCACCGAAATGCAAAAGGATAATGCAAGACATTAAATCTGTTAATGGGTTGTATTTTCATTGATGTCAACTTGATATAATTTAATTGTTTATAATCAAAGTGTCAAAGACTACAGAGAATCAAAGAGAAAAAGATTATGCCTTCAGTAATGCATAAAATACAAGCATTCACAATGTGACTTCAAACACTGACGGTTAGTGGAAACTGACAGATAGAGATCATTGAAAGTCAATTCAGAGTGATGCCCGAGCAAGAACACTAAGGAGCATTACGGATCAGAAGAATCACAAGCATAATTGACGGCCAAAAAGATAGAGTAAACTGACGGAGAAGCCCGAGGAGAACTGGAGTGTTGACCAAAGCTATCAAAGATTTAAAACACCAAAATTAACTTGAGTTAAAAAATGACAAAATATCTAGCTAGCAGAGCTAAAAATGGACTTAACTGGTAGTTATCTTTTTTTTCATCGACAAGATAAAGCCAGAGATAAGTAAAGGATTTAAAGTTATTTTGTCTAGTTGGCAAGAAGATCTCTATGAGATAAAACAAGATTTTTTCTTTAAATCTAATTGGTGAGAGTTGTGAATCACACCAAGATCAAGAAACTCAAGAACCTAACAATGGAGATATCATGTCTATAAAGAGAACTTAATTCATTATCAAGTGTGGTGGTGAATGAATGAAAAGAGGATGCTGAAGAGAAACTTCATATAGTCATGATCAATCAAGCTGAGGAAAGAGCTAAATTTTTCTATAGACACCGAGAAACAGAGCACAAAATCACTGAGAAGAATCAAAGTGGAGAAAAGGTATAAATAGAGATATATTGATTAGATTAGTTTTATGAGATTATAATAGATCTAAAAATCTGCAAGTATAAGTTGTATATGTGAACATATCATACTGTTTCAGTTTAACCATTGATTCAGAAATTCTCTTAATTGAGTGGGATTTAAAGATCCTTTCTATATTGAGATACATCCCAAGGAGTATCAAAAAGTTTGATCATGAAGATAGCATGAGATGCTAAATACCTATTGATAGGCCAAGTGAGTGTTTTATCAAGGAAGGTAGCATAGAGATGCCCGATATCAAGTGACATACTAAATTTTTAAATCCTCTAACAAGGTCACACCTAATAGTATGTTTATAACCTTTAACAGGGTTGGCTCTTCACCGAGATCACTTCAGAAGAGTGCACATTTTGGGTTACTGGTCCCAAATGGTTTTTCCCTTAACAGGGTTTCCACTTTAAAAATCCATGTGTCAATGTGTTTGAGTCATTACTTTAGCATTTTCAATTACAGATAGCTTAACTAGATTGATCGGTATACTCTAGATAATTTAGTGTCTTTCACTAAATTAATAGATTACTATTCAGTAAACATACAGTATAAGGATTAACAAAGCATTCTGAGTAGTAGTAATTTAATAATAGTATTTGAAGGCATTCACATTATAAGATTGAAGATAAATAGAGGCTTAATATTATGGTACTAAGTTTTTGGGTTGATTATTGGAATATTTTTTAGGCCACTGATTCACCCNGATTCCCCCCCCCCCCCCCCACTCAGATATTACTAACAATTGGTAACATAGCTTGTGTGCTTAGAAAGGGAGTTTAACAACTCAAGAAAAATATCATAAGATGAATAGACGAGATGTGCCCAACTTTAATAAAGACAACTTTGCATCATGGAAAAGAAGAATAAGACCACCTATCAGGTATTGGAAATGATATTTTTCAATACTTAGATACTGAATATGTGTTTCCTAAAGGACCTCACACTCTTGAGCAATTAAGATTAAAGCTTGAGAATAATTGTATGATGATATAACTTGCATCATTACTCTCTGATGTTGAGTTTGAAGATGTCAAAACCTGCACCTCTACAAAACAAATGTGGGATAAGTTAAATCTAGTACATGGAGGAGATACCAATGTACTAAGAGCAAAGGCGGAAAGACTAAGAGGGAGATTTGATTGACCTAAGGATGAAAGAAGGAGAAAATATCAATTAGTATAGTTGCAGAATCAAAGAGGTAGTCATTGTTATCTGAGGAGTTGGGGGTGTACTTGAAGATGAGATAGTGGTAAGTAAAATCTTAAGAACCTTACTGCATGCATATGCTATTAGAGTTTTTTCTATTCAAGAAATGAGAGCAGTTGCAAACAATACAATTACTCTAGATAGTCTGATTGGTAGACTAATTTCATTTGAGATGAACTACTTTGATAATAGTGTCTTACTATCTATAGAATCTGCATTCAAATCTTCTTTAAAGATAAGTAACTCAAGTCATAGACATGGTGTTAGAAATTATAGTGACAGTGATAATGAGGATCAAGGACTTGATGAGATTGAAGCACTAATGGCCAAAATATTGTAGAGAGGAAAAGGTAGATACAAAGGTAAATTACCACTTGTATGTTTCAATTGTAAAGAGGTTGGACACTTTGCTGCAAGATGTCCAAACAAAAGAAAAGATGATAGAGGAAATGACAGATCATATGAGAAGAAGTTTGATAGAGGTGATAACATAGATTACCAAAGCTACCAACAATATGACAAGAGAGATACCTGAGACTACAAGGAAAAAGGGAAGAAATCTTGTTACCTAGCTGAGAATAGAGATGATGACACTGACACCAAACTAGAAGAAGACATTGAGATGGTATTTGTAGCCATGAAGGATGATTCAAATGAAGATGAAGAAAGATATGTAGAAACTGTACTCATATCTAAATTTAGTAAAATGATGTCTGGATCATAGATAGTGGCTGCACTCACCATATGACCGGTGATAAAAAAAGTTTTGAGACTTTTGAATACTATAATGGTGGTTCAGTGAGAATGGGAAATGATACACCTTGTCCAGTCGAAGGTAAAGTAACTATAATGTTAAATAACCTGGTAAAATGTGAAAATGGTTACTAGGTCAAAGGACTAAATTATAATTTGTTAAGCATTTCACAGCTGAACAATTCAGGTCACAAAGTATCATTTGAAAATAATAAGGCAAAGATCTTCAATGAATCAAGAAGGTTGATTGGAACCAGCGAGCAGACAAAAGGTAACCTTTTCTATATTGATGACACTAAAACCACTTATTTAATGACTAGAAACAAAGAGATATGGTTGTGGCATGAAATATTGTGTCATGTCAACTTTGACAACATGATAAAGATAAGAAACAAGAGGAATGTCAGAGGCTTACTGAGCATGACTAAGCCTAAGCATATCTTGTGCAAGTTGTCAAAAAGGTAAGAAGAAAAAGTCTAGTTTCAAGAGCAAAACCCATACATCTAATGAAATTCTAGAATTATTCCATACAGACCTATGTGAACCCATGAGGACAAAGAGATACCATGGAGATTTTTGGTATTAATGGGAAGTCGTACCGAGAGGGGAGGGTTGAATTAGTACCTCTAAAACTTTTAACACTTTTCACCTTTCATCATTAGTAAATAATCTTTATTGTATTTCCAACCATATCTGATGTTCTTCTTATGCATATAATATTAATTCATAATCTTTAATTGTTTGCAACATTCATAGAAACATTCATGAAAGTAATAAACACATAACACAAGATATGATATCGCAGAAAACTCTTGTTAGGAAGTAAAAACTGCGGTGGGGATGGCTCCCACAAAACTTCACTATCTCTAGAATGGAAGGGACTCGATAAAGGCTTACAATTGATCACTTCTGATGATATACCCTATTAGGAGTATTAAATTGGAGACATATTAAGATCTACTCTGTTAATCTCTTTAGCAACATTAATTTAAATGTGCAGTTGGTTAAGAGATTTACAATAGGACTGTTAGGTCCACCTTTCTTGAAAGGATTTCTTAAGTGTACTACACTTGTTATAATGAGTACAATATGTTTGACCTCACTGTATGCAATCTATAATTGTTGATCATAGATCCATTAAATCTCTCATAATATGAATATCACCTATAGTTATTGATTAATACCTTTCCTCTGCTCATCAGTAGCCTCTGTTATTTTCTTGAAACTTATTTGATCCTTTTTTGTTCTTCTGCATGAATTCTCTTATCTGATCCTTAGATGCTCTCAGTGGCTACAATCATCATCAAACAACATGTTCATAATAGATTGAGCATCCATTTATACAAGTATTTGACCTATTTTAGAATCATGCATTACACAGTTAACTCTTGATCCAAGGTATACAACTTGACCTTGATCCTTTAGCTTTCATGTCTTAAAATAGTTAAACTGATTAAAACAATAATAATTATATTGCTTTCTCCACACATAATGGATTTAAAACAAATCAAGAAGATAAATATAGAACTTTAGTGTTTTACCTGGCGTGGAAAGTCAGATCCACTTTTTGCGAGATGTAATTGACTGTCGGTTCTTGGTCATCGGGTTGAACTGAAAGTCTGTTAGTGTTCCTTTGTTGAACTGATCATCAGGTTCCCTTCATTTGTCAGTTTCTCTCTTTGATGTTTTGTTGGTTTGCACTATTGTTACTCATCGGGTTCCTTTATCCTTTTTGTCATCGGGTAACACTAAATAGTGTTTGTCGGGATGCTTTGTACTTGGAAGTATCAAGTAACCTTGGCATCGGGTAGTGTTGTTCCCTGTCTATTGGTGTAGTGTAAACCGATGGTGTAGATCATGTTTTTCCTTGTATATACTAATGGAAAAACATAATACCTTCAATCTCCCCCTTTGACATTAGTATCAAAAACTGATATGTGCATAATACTAAAGTGTTTAGTATGTACACCATGTATATATCTTTTTCATTATATGACTCCCCCTAACTGTATGCATCGGTATAGTATAAGTATATGTACATGTATACTTGCCTCTGTACTATACATTCCCCATTCTTTTCTCTTTAAAATGTTTGACTGTACACATCATTTCCCCCTTTATACTAACTGAACTGTATGTACATATCACTTCCTCCTTTATTTGATACTCATGACAAAAATGTACAACTTATAAGATGCCAAAAAAATGTGACCAAAATGTGTAACTTACAATGTGTCAAGAATATGTGAGTGGGTTTTCTTGATATCTTCGAGCAATTTCTCCCATTTTTCTTTCAGTAGTTACAATGCCATGTGCTCTAGCTCTAGTCATGCATGCATATCATAAATGTTGTCTAGGACAGACATTTTTGGGGTGAAAATTAGTTCTTTTGCCTCTATCATATGTTTCTGCAGTAGTGAGAGTGTCATAAAGAGTTGTGCTTGAAGCTCATTTACCTCATCTCTAAACTTATTCTCTGCAATCTGAATGTCCTATCTCAAATTTTTAGCTTGCTTGAGTTTCTCATTGTGCAAATTTATTTCCTCTTCACTATTCATGAGACTTTGTGCACTTGTTTGAAGATCAGCATCTATTTGTTCTATCTTTTCGGTATACTCCTGTGTGAGTTGATTTAGCATGCATAAATTTTGTATCAAGGTTATAGCTTCTGAGATTATTGGATCTATTGCGCTAACCAATTCAGAAATCTTTACCTTTTGCAATGCCCCTTCTTGGCTTATCTTTTCCACTAGCTTCAACTCATATTTTTTTTCAATTCTTTCTTTCATGACCTTCTTAGCATCTATTTTCTGAGATGTGATTGCATTTGTGAGAACCCCTAATTGATCAAGAATTGGGGCTATTTGATCAACATCTACATCAGGTACAATTTGTTGAAGTATTCCTTGTGCTACTTCAAGTACCTTTGCCTCTTTTGTGGATTTTCTCAATTTTTCTTGCATTTCTTTTCTCTCACAAAGTCTTGCATACTTTGTCAATTCAGTTGGATCTAATTTCCTTCGATCACAAACTAGAATCTCAATGATTTCATCCAGAGTGATTGAATTCTTATGCTTGTTCTTCTTCTTCTTTGAGATTTGTGTGGACGCAGATGTATGAACTACTATTTCTAGTTCATTTTTCCTCTTTGAAGTACTTGGTGAAGGCTTTGTTGAAGATGCTTCTTGTGTTTTATGCTCGGGGTGCACCTGTTGGTTTTGTGAAGATGTCTCTCCATCAACCTTGGGTGTCTCTGTAGATTTTTCTTTTGTTTTCTTCCCCAGCTCATCTTTCTTTGCTTCTTCACTCTTTTATTTCTGTGTCTCCTCTTCTACCTTTTGTGTTTCCTCTTTACTTTGATTAGTAGACTTATCTTTCTGATCATTAGTTGTAGCTTGTTCTACATTTGTGTCCTTTGTGTCATCTATGGTGTCTTTTTCTTCTACATCACCCTTGTCATTGGGTGTGTTAGTATCTTCTGCAGTAGATCCTTCATTATCTTCTAGTATATTGATGGCCTTCATCAATACTGGCATATTGCTTTGTGTGATAGCTTGTTTTGTATCTAGAGTGGTGTCCTAATCATCGGTTTTGTGTTTTTGAGCAGTGACATCTTCATCTTTTTGTATTTTCTCTACAGGGTCTAGTTCTATTATGTCAATGACTAAAGTGTCCTATCATGTCTCATCAGAAACATTCATTTATTTATGCCCTGTTGTCTTCAACTCTTGTTTCTTTTCCTAATCCTTAAGAGATATAAATATTACATCATCTTATTTTTGTGGATCCTTATCAAAGTCATAATGTGTGATGTCCTGAATTTCAAGATCATCCATGACTTTTTCCAAATCTATTGGCTCCATATCTTTAACATTTTCCAAAGCAATGTGCTAAGGACTTTCCTTGTCTTTCTCCTCCTCTCTATGAGGTGTGTCAATAAGAAGTAACTATTCCTCACAACTTGTTGACTTTACAGGAAGATCTAGGAGTTGTCTCCATTTTGTTTCAGTCATGGTATCCATCTCTATAAACTTATCTTCTAGCACTTTGTAATCTCTTATCTTGGCTACAAATTTTCTTGAGTGCTTCTTCATTATTTCTTTGATTTCTTCTATCTTAGATTCGGGAGGCATACGTGTGACAAGTACCCTCTCCCTTGCTTCTCTTTTGGTTTGAAGAGCATATGACCATTATTGATATATTTTGTTACCCATCTCTTTGGGTATTTGGTTGATAAATTCAGCCGGTACATATTTGAATTTTACCATTGACCTGATGATTGCCTCTTGTATCTTACTTTGGTCCTCTGGTTTAAGTGTATCCCATTGTCTGATTTTCTTATCATACATTATGCTAGATGCAACAATAGATTCAACAGCCTCATCAATTGTTTGATTTCTAAAATTTATCTTCACTACATCAGGCTCATCCTCTTTAGAATCCTCAATGTCATCTTTAGTCCTGACCATTCTTTTCCTCCTCTTAGTATGTGCTTGTTTCTCTGTTTGCTACTTTGTTTTCTTTGTCGGTTTCTTCCTCTTATAGGTCCTTACTTGACCTTTCTTAAGAGGTGTGGTATCAGTCTTTACAGTTTAACTCCTTGTCCTCTATTTCTTTGTAGGAGGTGGAGATGTATCAGACTCAATTGCCTAAGAATCTGATTTCTACTCATCTTGTCCTTCACCAATGGTGCCCTGTTCATTGGTTTCCTCTGTTTGTTCCTCCTCATTAACCGATAGAATCTTTTTAAGATTCTTAACCATCTTATTCTTCTTGTTGATAGTCTTTTTTATTTCTAGGCCTCTTTTTATCTTTGACCTGGCCTCTTCATAAGTGCCAAACCTTTGTTGTTTGTTGTCAATTGGCTCATTGATCAATGCATTAATAGCATTGGTTGGTTGATCTATGTTGATTTCATAATCAAGAGGGGATAACCAAGTTGTTCTTGGTACAACTAATTTTATGTGGGTGAAGTCTGTATCCACCATAAAACATATCTCATCCCTGTGTTTTTCAATTAGTTTCTCAGGGATCCTTACTCTTTCCATCATCTTTTCCTTGAATTCAAGGAAGTATGTAGTCATAACTGAATCAAAGTTATCTCCTAGTGACTTAATAAGTTCACTAATTTGTAGTGTGACTGGTTTTGTAGTATCCTATTTCACTTTTCCTACTAAAGGAAAGTATTCTTGAAAGTAGAAAAATATACACATGATAAGTGAGCTAAACTTACTTGTGTTAGTCTTTGCAGACCTTATTTTAGTCATGTTTTCATCATGTTGTTTCAATAGGCTCTCACACAGATCCGTCTGTATGCCCTTTGTCACTATCTTGTAGGTTGTTCTTACTATTGTAGATGCAATGTTGTTAAGCCTGCTTGCCTGGAAGATCTTGTACCCAATTACTCATGCAACAAACCTCAGTTATTTGTTGGTGATGGTGTTAACATTAAGGTCTCTACTATCCCACATAGCTTTTGTAATATTTTTAGCTTCTGACCTGGACGGATGCTTATGTGCCTTAGGCTTGTCGGTTATTGGATAACCAGTGCCAACATGAAGTAAATCCTTAGTGATTTTATTAGGTTGATCTAACCACAACTTCTGATCATGCATTTCACTAAGTACCAACCTAATCTAGTCATTTTTGAAGTCCCTTGGGAAATATAGGGCATTTGTTATCCCCTTTACTTGTAGATTCTTATGTTCATCTTTTAGGTTTCCTTCTGCATCACAAAGCTTCTTGTAAGCTTCATCCATCTCCAGATCACCTATTTCAGCAATCTTGTAGTGAATGTAGGACCTTACATCCTCTATCAGCAAAACCCTAGGTGGAATCTTAGAAAATGTGTTGGATTCATCGGGTTGTGATGCAATCTCCAAGCATATCTTGTACTTGGGCTCCACACAGGTGATGTTCTTGATTAACCTAACCATTTTTTTCTTATCATTCTTTATCTTTATAGTTCTTGAAATGGTTGCCATCATTTTTCAAAGTTAGGGCTTTCTTGAAAATAAAAATAGAGTTCTTTGGTGCCCTCGGTACTTACTTTGATCCATGATATTGGTGAATGATCTATTTTCTGTGTGCTAGATCGAGTCAAGGACACTCTACTATCTACTCTTTTATCGCTCTATTTTTCACTCTACTTTTTTTCTCTTCAAATCGCAGCTGAAAAATGAAGTTCTCCCATCGATTATTTATAGAATTTTGCCCTAAGTTTGTCATAAATTCTCAACGAATCATTGGTTCATGAAGACAAAGTTCGTAGGGAAGACTTTCAAAAATCATTGTCGGTGTTGTCAGTGTTACCATGCTTTTAGCACCCGCATTCTAAACTTCCAAGCCAACTCCGTAAAGTAATTTTTGGTTGGTTTTAATTGCTGATGATGGTTTTTGAACTGTGACCTGTGAAAAAGATAGGGTTGTGAAGATAAATTGAAGTTGAACCATCAAGTTCAGAACTTCAAGTTCAACTTCAACTTCAAAGTTCGGGTTTGCAGAATCGAGGTTCAACTTCAAGTTCAGATTTTGAGGCTCAATTCAAAATGGAAAGTTGCTAATTTCAAGACTCAAATTATCACTTGAAAATCCCAATGCAAAGAATGTTTAGATTCAAATCCCTTATGTTCACATTCACTAGTTCAAGGTTTGAGCATGCAGATTTAGTCCGAATTTCAAAATTTGGTATAGTGTTACAGTTTGAATTCAGTGACCCAAAGTACAAATTCAGGTGCAAGATGTAATGGTGCTAAAATATGAAGGCTAACCACCCCTAAACATGTAGTTCCAGATAGAAATATCTTTTGTCTTCTTAATTTTTGTCGAGCTATGAGACTAGCTATTTAAAGTGCACAAACATTCATCATGGTGAAATCTCAGGAATGTTTCTTCTAATACACCCACAGTTCTGATATCGCTATTCATCTCAAGAATGCTCATCATATGAGATAGAATGGTTATGGTAATGGTGGTTTGGGTTTGTTTTACCCAGCATCTGTGTATGTTTCAAACAAGGATGAATATCTTATTACCTTATGAATTTGTCATATTTTGAAGATGTTGATAGTGAAAAACCCTGCCATCGAATGCCAATGAAACAGGGGATGCAAGAAGCACGCCAACCGTCTGACATAATGCCCAAATTCAAGAGTGACTGAGATGCTCATAGCTCATTGGTGTTGAGACCAGACTAGCTATATTCGATGAGCATGGAATCCATAGCCGCGGACTTGCAAAGAGAGGATACAAAACATTCAAACAAAAGTCGCCAAGTGTAAGGGTTCCGTGTGCTCTCCAAAATGCTGAGGTGCTTGAGATAATAATTTTGGAGACCGATAACCTGTACCAAGGGACGAGTTCTTCAAATATATTGAGAATATGTTATCCTCGTAGGTGGAAGAGTCTGCATGTTGATATGTGGATGGAGCTCATCGGTTCAAAAAGTTGAATATACACGAGGCCCCTCACCATGGGTTCCCAATAGGGGAGATACAATAGCTCATCGAAGACCATGAGTCTACAGAGGGCACACGAAAAGTGTTGGGCCGAATGAAAATGGACAACACATGAAAACTATTCAATGAAACACGACCACCACTTCATGATTAGAACCCGCGAGTCCTCATTGCATCAAAACTCATTTCTAGAGATAGAAAAACCAAGATGTGGATGATGGTGAAAGCCAAAAAGTGTTTGACAAAATGTTAGAACAGGTAAAGGAATAAGCAACTTTCCATCTCCCAAAGCGGAGTGATAAGGATGCATGTGATCAGAGCACATGGAAGGATTGAAATCAAGCTCCTTGACCGAAAGTCATCTTGACACTAGTATCCGACAAAATGCTAGTGTCATCGTCAAGATACCCGGGATACAAGCCACAGAAGGGCCATGACAGTGAGTATCGACAGCGGATATAAGACAATTGGCGGCTCAAAAAGATGCAAAGAGCATCGCTGTGACAATGGAAAATTGTTTTTCTCACAAAGGAAGGAGTCATGTCAAATGTGCAGAATGGTTACGAGATGTTTTGACGGAATGCCTCAGCACACAATGCACACCAACTGTTTCACATAATGCCATAAACTTTCCAGGCATTGGATTGGGTTAACCCGAATGTTGAAGTGTCAACATTCACTTAAAAGTGCTTGCTGACACAAAAATCAAAGGCTTAGGCCTTATCGAATAACAATGATCAGTGTAATGAGAAAGTTGGAACACAAAACCAAAGCACATGTCAACAGTTTTATATGGCATTGAATTTTATAATGTTCAAAATCAAATAGTGACAGGTGTCCCTGAATGAAAACTTAAGAGATAGAAGCAGTTTCAAGATTCAGTTATGATGATTGAATAGTGGTCAGTTGATTATTTTTTATGGGAGATCTTTTAGGAGTATGGATTGAAGATATTCAGGTCAGCGCATATGATAAGTCATTTGCCCATAACAGATAAAGGTCCAGCTGGCAATAATGACGATTGGCAACTCACTACATGATACTCAGTGTTGTTTGATTAAAATTTGGGCCACATGTTGAACATATATGAGTGCCATATATGAAGTTTAATTAAAAAGAAACCATCCAAAAATGTGAACAACATCAATATAATATGTAGTTCTCATAACTATATATTATATGAGATTGATAAAAGTTTGAGAAAATTCTGGAAAGTGTTTTATTTTCAAGAATCAGTTTTTCAATTGAAAAGAAGCCGATGGAAAGCAAAGATAAATACGTAGAGGAAGCCAGAGCAGGGGTTCTTCTTTTTCCGGTGGGAGTTCTGAAGCTGCTACAGGGAGAAGACAGTTCTAGTTTGTAACAAGGGAAGGAGATTTGTTTTATGCAGATTGATTGTAATGGAGGGATGGAACAATACTGTTATTGTTTTTTTATGTTTCTGAAATAAAGAGAGATATATGTGTGCTTGATCCTATGGTCTGCACATTTGTGTTTCTGGTTTAGAAGGATATTGTGTTCTTTATTTCCTATTTTATATGCAGTCCTGCATTATTACATCGGAATGTGATGTATTTAGTCTTGTGTTCTATGTACTCATATTTTTGCATAAAGATATTTTTAACTTCCTCTCTCTCTCTTCTGTAATAGGAAAGATTAGTCAGGTAGTCTAGTGGCTGCCTCTCTGTCTTTCTTCTTCTATTCATTTTATAAATCCAAGCAATTGCATTCATTTCATGTCTATGAATGAATGCCAGAAAGCCTTAAGTACCTTCAGGTTAAAGGTACATCATAT
>MU223708.1:3728544-3743963 GCA_018584345.1 Thuja plicata | reverse complement strand
AATTACCAAAAATAGTAACTTTCCATAAATAGCAGCTCTGCACAAAATAGCCCTTATTGAATATAAAAACAGAAATATTTTTGGGTGATGCAAGATTTCTCTTACACCCAGGATGCTCCTGCATCAGGTGGTGATGTCACTAGATCCATTGGATGGGGTGTTACCATTTTCATTTCTTGGTCTAGCTTCCATATTTCTTGAAGCTTTTCTCCACATTTTGTCTATATCCCTCTAGATATCTTTAATGGTCTTTCCATTGGGATATATGCTTGTCTCTATCATTTGGTCTTTGCAGTCTTTCTTGAGATGACCAACTTTGAGATAGTGTAAGCATGCCATTCAAGGGTTTTCCAGCCTCTAGACTTTTTGGTCCATGCTCTCATGCATTTTGTAGCAATGTGACCATATCTACCACATGTTGTATAGTTTGTCCAAGTATTGTAGTCCCATACATATTGATTACCGATTCTCTTTGGTTGATAGGGAGTTTCTTCACCTTTAGGCTTCCATGCTTGCCTTTTCTTTTTCCATCATTCATTAGTTGTGTTCCCATTCATCTTGCATGTAGGATAGTATTTGTCCATGTAGGTTTCCTTCTTTGGTTGATCCATCTTAGACTTACATTCATATGCTTTATGTCCTTTTTTGTTACATTTATAATAGAATCCTATGAATGAAGATGTAGATTTAGGAATACCTTTCATTTTTCCTCAGCATACATTCGATGTTTGGCCTTGCTTTCCACAGTGTTTGCATGTCATCTTTCTTGGTCTTGGATTTTTATAGACATTCTTTGGATTGGCTTTATTTGATAATTCTCCATTTTTGGTAAAGCCTAGATCATTTTTGTTGTTGAATCTTCGTTGTCCTTCAAGAAAATCATCCATTCTTTATTGCTTTCTTCAACCTTTCTGATAACTTCATTGTGTTGTTGTTGAATTCTAACCTCATGCTTTAGTTTTTCATTATCTTCTCTTAGTTCACCGATAGCCTGTACTCTTTCAATGAGTTCTATATTCATTTTGTTTGCTTCTTGACTCATAAGAATCATCTGATTTGTAATCTCATGGTGATGCTCAATATGTCTTTGAATTTCTAACTCATTTTCTTGTAGCTTCTTTGTAATCTTCCTCCTATCATCAATAGCTAGTGTTCTTTATGTTTCATCTTGTCTAGAAAAACTCGTCACATCAATCATTCTTACCATCTGGGTCTCTTGACCGATTTGCAGCATCTTTTTTTTCTCTGTCAGATGTAGATTGATCTCCTTTAGATTTGTGATGTTCTCTTCTGATATGTCTGATGCAATACTTGTATTTGATCTTGAAGATTCAAATAAATATAGAATCTCTTCTTCTTGATAATATTTTTCATTGCTCTGAGTTGCCATACCTTTTCTCTCATTCAACAACTCTCTCATCTTGATTCTCGCTTCTTTATACTATTCATAGAACATCTGTATCTCAATCTTTTTATTCTCAATATTCTTTTCAAGTTTATACTTCTCCATTGTATGATCTTTTCTCTTAAGCCTTTAAGCTTTCCAAGAAGAGACTTAGCTCTAATACCAATTGTTGGGATTAATGGGAAGTAGTACTGAGAGGGGAGGGGTGAATCAGTACCTCTAAAACTTTTAACACTTTTCACCTTTCATCATTAGTAAACAATATTTATTGTATTACCGATCATATCTGATGTTCTTCTTATGCATGTAATATTAATTCATAATATTTAATTATTTGCAACATTCATAGAAACAATCATGAAAGTAATAAAGACATAACACAAGATATGATATCGCAGAGAACTCTTATTAGGAAGTAAAAACTGTGGTGGGGATGGCACCCACAAAACTTCACTATCTGCAAAATAGAAGGGAGCCAGTAAAGGCTTACAATTGATCACTTCCGATGATCTACCCTGTTAGGAGTATTAAAGTGGAGACCTATTAAGGTCTACTCTGTTAAGAGCTTTAGCAACACTAATTTAAGTGTGCACTTGGTTAAGAGATTTACAATAGGACTGTTAGGTCCACCTCTCTTGAAATGGTTTCTTAAGTGTACTACACTTGTTAGAATGAGTAAAATATATTTGACCTGAGTGTATGAAATCTATAATTTCTGATCAAATATCCATTAAATCTCTCATAATATGAATATTACCTATAATGATTGATTAATACCTTTTTCCTGCTCGTCGGTAGCCTGTGTTCTGTTCTTGAAACTAATTTAATCCTTTTATGTTCTTCTGCATGAATTCTCTTGTCTGATCCTTAGATGCTCTTAGTAGCTACAATCATCATCAAAAAACATGTTCATAATAGATTGAGCATCTATTTATGAAAGTATTTGACCTATTTTAGAATCATGCATTACAAAGTTAACTCTTGATCCAAGGTATAGAACTTGACCTTGATCCTTTAGTTTGCATGTTTTAAAACAGCTAAACTGATTAAAAATAATAATAATTACATTGCTTTCTCCGCACATAATGGATTTAAAAAAAATCAAGAAGCTAAATATACAACTTCAGTGTTTTATCTGATGTGGAAAGTTAGATCCACTTTTTGTGGGATGTAACTGACTGTCGGTTCTTTGTTGTTGGGTTGAACTGAAAGTTTGTCGGCATTCCTTTGTTCAACTGATCATCTGGTTCCCTTCATCTGTCGAGTTCCTCTCTTTTTTGTTTCGTCAGATTGCACTTGTGTTACTCATCGGGTTCCTTTATCTTTTTTGTCATTGGGTAACATTGAATAGTGTTTGTCAGGATGCTTTGTACTTGGCAGTATCGGGTAACCTTGGCGTCGAGTAGTGTTGTGCCCTGTCTGTCAGTGTAGTGTAAACAGATGGTGTAGATCATTTTTTTCCCTGTATATAGTAATGGAAAAATATAATGCCTTCAAGGAGATAGGTATTTTATTTTCTTTGTTCATGATTATTCTAGAATGATGACAGTCATATTCTTAAAAGATAAATCAGAAGCATTTAAGATGTTTAAATGGTATAAAGCAATGGTAGAAAAACAAAGTGAAAATAAATTGAAATGCTTAAGGTCAGCTAGAGGAGGGGAGTTTACTTCAGAATAATTCACTAACTATTGCAATGAACACATAATTAAAAGATAGGTTTCTACACCGAGAACACCACAGCAAAATGGAATTGCTAAAAGGAGAAACAGATCAATTGTTGATTGTGCAAGAACATTGATGATTGAGAAAAGCATCACTCAAACTTTATGGAGGGAAGCTATTAGTATTTCTATCTACACACTAAACATGGTACAATTGAAGGACACAAATAAGACACCCTATGAGCTTTGGTATGGTTATACACCCAATGTAAGTTACTTCAAAATCTTTGGTATTCGATGTTATATTTTGAAGGATGATAGATTTGGAAAAATTGACTGCAAAAGTGATGAAGGTATCTTTCTAGGGTACTCAACCAAAAGCAAGGCTTATAAATGTCTTAAAAAGTCATCTAACAAAATCATTGAAAGTGAAAATGTGAAAATAGATGAATTTGCAGAGAAGAATGATAAGGAAAGAAAAAAGGAATTAGAGGACTACAACAGGTTTATACAGAACCTGACACTCTACCCAAGAAATAGTCTATCACTACCAAGAAACAAATCATTGCACCTGAGCATCAGGCTGCAATTACCAAAAATGGGGAAAATCTTCAAGATGATGTTCCGAACAATGGAGATTAGAATGAAGGTCAAGAAGATGATCAGAATGATGAACATAAAGTTGAACCGAAACTTTCCAAGTATGTCAAAAGATATCATCCAGAGAATCAAATCATAGGAGACAAAAAGGAATGAACAAGAACAAGAAGTAAGTCACTAAACACCAGATGTTTACTTTGTGATTTTGAACCTAAATCTATTAACAATACACTTGATAATGAAGAATGGGTTAGTGCTATGAATGAAGAAATAGAATAAATTGAGAAGAACAAAAAATTAAAACTAGTACCGAGACCTGATGACAAGAATTCCATTGGTACCAAATGGATATTCAAAAAAAAGTTGAATGAGAATGGATAAATCACTAGACACAAAGAAAGGTTAGTATGCAAGGGATATGCATAAGAAGAATGTATTGACTATGGAGAAACCTTTGCACCTGTTACTAGAATAGGAGTTAGAATACTACTTTATTATGCTGCATTTAAAGGATTCAAGGTATACTAGATGGATGTCAAATCTACATTCCTAAATGGAATAATGGAAGAAGAGGTATAAATTGAACAACTAGAAGGGTTTATTGATCTAAACAAGAGAAACATGGTATGTATACTACATAAAACCTTGTATGGATTGAAACAAGCACCTATAACTTGGTATGAAAGACTTCACTCATATCTCATTAGCATAAAATTTGTTAGAACAAGTGAAAATAGAAATTTGTACTTAAAAGAAGATACCAATGGTAATATTCTGATTGCTGAAATTTTTGCTGATGATATAATTTTTGGGGGAAGTGAATTTTTATGCAAATCCTTTGCTAATGAAATGAGAAAGGAATTTGAAATGTCTATGTTTGGGGAGATCAAATTATTTCTTGGTCTACAGATTCTTCAACAAGATACAGGCATATATATCACTCAGTCCAAATACATCAAGGAAGTGCTGAAGATATTCAAGATGGAATATTCCAAACCAGTTGAAATGCTTATGGCTACCGGATGTAAGCTAACAAAAGAAGACAAATACAATGAGTTAAATCAAACCTTATATAGATCAATGATTGGCAAACTGATGTATGTTGTTCATACCATAACATATATAGCACATGCAGTTGGAATAGTTGCAAGATTCTCTACTAATCCCAAAGAATCACATATAATGACTGTTGTCAAGAGAATTCTGAGATATCTAAAGAAAACCAAGGACTATGGCTTATGGTATAAAAGAGAAGGAAAATTTGAGCTACAAGTCTATAGAGATGTTGATTAGGCTGGAAACATTGATGACTAAAAGAGCACAACTGGAGGAGAATTCTTCATGGGTGACAGACTTGTCACATGGATAAGCAAGAAGCAAGGATGCATCTCTCAGTCTACTGCAGAAGCAGAGTATGTAGTCGATGCTAAAAATTGCTCCAATATTGCATGGATCAAACAATTACTGGAAGGTATGAATATGAAGATTATTGAACTAGTAATTATCTACTGTGATAACACCAGTGCAATTAACATTTCTAAGAATCCATTAATGCATGCTAAGACTAAGCATATTTCTATAAAGTATCACTATCTAAGAGAACAAGTGCAAGCAAAGGAAGTGACACTAGAATATGTTCAATCAAAGGAACAGTTAGCTGACATATTTACCAAGCCATTACCAAAGGATAAATTAGAGTACCTGAGATAGAGACTAGGGGTCCAACCCTTGTCTATTGGTCAGAAAGTTGACTAGGAGGTTGCATCAGCCTATACAAAATCTGAAGATCAGTCACGTTGATGCAAACACTAAGATAACTAGCAATAGATACATCTATACACAGTAAGGTACAAGTAACCACCGAACACCAGAGATATTGTATTGATGATGGATAGGGAAATTCAAGGAATATATTATAAAAAGGGATGGAAGATGATATAAATATTTTTTGTTTGGCATTGTTGTCAAAGGGAGAGATTATCTCATTATCATTAAAGGGAGAGATGATCTCATCATCATAAGGTAGATATTATCTCATTAATTAGAAAAGATTATATCATTATCCATGAAGAAAAGTTCCCAAGAATCAGAAGGAAGAGTTAATCAATATTCTAAGGGAGAGAAATTGATTACATATGAAATATCCATCTAAGGGAGAGAGTTCAAACAAAGAGAAATATTATTGTCAAAGGAAAAATAAATTATCAAGAAGAGGAACAGTCAAGGAAGAGCACATATCAGAATAGAGATATCAGATGATACATGTATCTAGTAAAGGGATTGAAGATTGAAGACAACCAGTCTACAAGAAACAAATCTAAGCTATTTTGAGCTTATCGAAAGTCAGACATTTGTAATAGTTACAATAGGAAAGCTTGATGAAACAGTTATATTTCATAGTGTATTAGTAATAGTATAGAATGATAATGTAGCATGTTGCCATCAATGCCAAAGGGAGAGATTGATGACATGTAACTGATTGAATGTTTGAAGATGTTAAGTTGATCATCGAAATGTAGAAGGATAATGTAAGACATTAAATCAGCTAATGGATTATATTTTCATTGATGTCAACTTGATATAATCTAATCAGTTATAATCAAATTGTCGAAGACTTCAGAGAATCAGAGAGAAAAATATTATGGCTTCAGTAATGCATAAAAGACAAGCATTCACAATGTGACTTAAAACACCGACGGTTAGTGGAAACCGACAGACGGAGATCACCGAAAGTCAAGTCACAGTGATGCCCAAGCAAGAACACCGATGAGAATTACCAACAAGTAGAATCACAAGCATAACTAATGGCCAGACACATAGAGTAAACCAACAGAGAAGCCTGAGGAGAACTGGAGTGTTGACCGAAGCTATCAAAGAGTTAAAACACCAAAATTAACTTGGGTTCAGAAATGACAAAATTCTAGCTGACAGAGCTAAAAATGGACTTAACTGGTAGTTATCTTTGTTTTTATCAACAAGATAAAGCCAGAGATAGGTAAAGGATTTAAAGTTATTTTTTCCAGTTGGCAAGAAGAGCTCTACGAGATAAAACATGATTTTTTCTTTAAATCTAATTGGAGAGAATTGTGGATCACGCCAAGATCAATAAAATCAAGAACCTAACAACAGTGATATCATGTCTATAAAGAGACAACTTAATTAATTATGAAGTGTGGTGGGTGAATGAATGAAAACAGGATGCTGAAGAGAAATTGGTGAAGAGAAACTTCATACAGTCCTAATCAATCAAGCTGAGGAAAGAGCTAAAAGTTTTTATGGACACCGAGAAATAGAGCACAGCATCACTGAGCATAATCAAAGTGGAGAAAAGGTATAAACATAGATACATTGATCAGATTAGTTTTATGAGATTACAATAGATCTAAAAATCTACAAGTATAAGTTGTATATGTGAATAGATCATACTATTTTAGTTTAACCATTGATTTAGAAAGTCTCTTAACTGAGTGGGATTTAAAGATCCTTTCTATACTGAGATACATCCCAAGGAGTATCAAAATTTTTGATTATGAAGATAGCATGAGATGCCAGATACCTATTGACAGGACAAGTGAGTGTTTGATCAAGGAAGGTAGCATAGAGATGCTCGATATCAAGTGACAGACTAAACTTTTAAATCCTCTAACAAGGTCACACCTAACAATGTGTTTGTAATCTTTAACAAGATTGGCTCTTCACTAGACTCACTTTAGAAGAGTGAAAATTTTGATTTACCGGTCCCAAGTGGTTTTTCGCTTAACAGGGTTTCCACGTTAAAAATACATGTGTCAATTTGTTTATGAGTCATTACTTTAGTGTTTTTCATTACACATAGCTTAACTAGATTGATCGTTATACTCTAGATAATTTATTGTCTTTCAGTAAATTAACAAACTGTTATTCAGTAAACATACAGTATAAGGTTTAACAAAGCATTCCAAGCAGCAGTAATTTGATAATAGTATTTGAAGGAATTAATCTTATAGGAATGAAGATAACTAGAGGCTTAATATTATGGTACTAATTTTTTGCGTTGATTATTGGAATATTTTTGAGGCCACTGATTCACCCCCCCCTTCTTAGTTATTACTAACATACCAATGTGTTGAATCTGTAACAAATAAAGGTGATATTTGTTGGATATGATATTGCATTAATTACATCTCTAATAAATTTCCATTTGGCATTGGCCCACATGACAGGTCCCATCTTTTGAAAATCACCAATAAATTATTTATTTTTCCTATAATTAATGAAAGATTAGCCAATAAAATAAATAAATTTTCAAATGGTACATAAAATTCGTGAGTACAATTATTTTTTTTCCCTTCAAAATAAAATCATTCGCCTCATATATTATAATTTTTTTACTTCAAAAGAAAAACATTTGCCTCATATAATATATATTTTCCCCCACATTAAGGTATTATTCGCCAGGATTTTATGGAATTTTCATTAGGAAGGGAAAAAATCGCCAATAGAAACTATTTTATTTTCCTAATTTGGAAAAGAAAATTGCCTTCATTAAGAAAATTTTCCCCTTGAAATAATGTAGGATTCGTGGGGATTTTATACTTTTTCCTAAGAGGGGGTTTCTTAAAGTTATCCCCGAGCCCTACTCCAACCCCCTCCCTTTTCTATATGAAATTATGTGGACCTCCCACCCTGATTCCAAAGATTGTATCAAAAGATGGTTGGTCATTCCTTTCCATGGGTCTACCATATTTAAGATCTCCTAGACATTAGGTCACATCAAAAGGTAAGTTACGGAGTGGAGTAAAACTTCCTTTGCAGATATTTTCAAATAGAAGAAGGAAATTGGCTCTAATCTTGAGAATATCTAAAAAATGATTATTGTGTGTGACTTTTTCCAATCTTTACATGAGGAGGAGGAAGAATTGAGGAAGAAATGGAAGGATAACCTCAGTAAGGAAGAAATCTACTCAAAGCAATGATCAAGAATCCAATGATTGAATGTAGGACATAGGAATTCTATTTTTTTCAGTAGGATTTATAGTAGGCATAAGAAGAGGAACACAATCAAATATTTGGTTGATGACAACAATGGTGAAGTCATGGATGATGTAAGAATTGGGGAGATTGCCTCCTGGTTCTTCAGCCACCTGTATGTTGGAAATGATGGGAATCAATTTATTAAGGTATAGGACAAACTCCTCTCCCACCTCCCCACTTTCATTTAGGATGTTGGCAATAGGATTCTTCTAGCCCCGATCTTGGAGGAACAAGTTAAGGAGGCAACAGTTTCCATGGGCGCTTATAAGGCCCCAGGGTCTCACAGTTTCCCACCATTTTTTCCAAGAGTTTTGGGAGGTGGTCCACTGTGATGTTACTAAATTCTTCAGGGATTTCTTTAGGTCTTGGAAGCTCCTCATAAGCCTCAATATCACCTACATTGTTCTTTTCCTAAAGGTCTAGGACTCTAACTACATGACTAACTTTAGATCGATTAGCCTCTACAACACCATCTAAAAAATCTTTTCCAAGGTGCTTGTTAATAGACTCAAGACTCTTCTAGACAAATTCATCAGCCCTTTTTAGCATGGGTTTGTTTATGGATGTCATATATTGGATTCTACCATTACTAGACATGAAATTATCCCCTCCATGGATCGCAGTAGGTGCCCAAGTATGGCTTTCAAACTAGATATTTTGAAAGCTTATGAAAAAGTCAATTGGAAGTTCCTCTACTCTATTTTCCTTAAGTTGGGCTTTAATAATAGGGTTATTGGTCTAATCTATGAATTCATTGAGACTGTTCATTTCTCAGTCTTAGTGAATGGGTCTCCCTGGGGAATCTTTAAGGCTAGGAAAGGGCTCATATAAGGAGGCCATTTTTCCTCATGCCTATTTATAATGGTTGGCAAGGTCCTCTGCAAAAATTTCCAACATCTAATAAGAACAGGAAGGATTGAAGGTATTAAAGTTGCCTCATCTCTTCCTCCTTCAATCTTGCGGTAGTTTGTTGATGATACCTTCCTATTTGGAAAATCCTTAGTTGTGGAGGCAAAGGAATGGAGGGGCTTACTCAGGGACTATGACAATGCTTCACGATAGTGTATCAACTATGGGAAGAGGTACATTTATTTCTTCAACACTAAGCAGGATCTCCAAGCTAAGATCATAGATATTTTGGGTTGTTAATGTGCTGACCTTTCAGGTACTTACTTGGGTTTACCCCTTACGATCAAGGAAGCTACTCCCAACTTCCGAAATACCATACTTGAAACAATTGAAAAGAATCTTGTTGGATGGAAGGGTAAAATGTTAAGTAGTGTGTGGAAGCTTCAACTTCTTCATGCCTCCCTGCAAGGTATCCCAACCTACTTCTTATCCCTTTTCAAAATCTCTAGGGTGATGGTGGAAAAACTAGAAAGAACCCAATGCTCATTCCTCTAGACTGGTATGGATGAAAAAAAGAGAATGGATTTGTTCAAATGAGAGATTGTTTGTAAACCCAAAATTATGGGAGGTCTTGGAATAAGAAAGTTGACTGAACTTAATAGAGATTTGATTGCTAAAGTGGGCTGGTGATTGGTTGTTGGTCTAAGTGAATGGCATAAAATAATGCAAACTAATTACCTAAATAATGGTATCTTCCATAGGAATCTTGACTCCAATGACCTCCCTTATAGGTTAAATTTATGGGCAAATATCCTAGAAATCTGTTACATTATCAGAGAAGGGTTGAAATGATAGGATGGTGATGGGTAAACTATCATATTTTGGGAGGGATCCTTGGCTAGGTGATAAACCATTGTCTGTCACTCCTTTTTGTCACCTAATGAAAAGAATAAAGGATCATTTTGGGAACATCATTATGGATTACATCTCCCAGGATGGTAAATGAAAATCCCTTAGGAAATGCAGTGGAGACAACCCAGCTCTTACTATGAAGATTGATGAGTTGTAGGTTATGTTGGTTGAGGTCAGGATCCCTATATTTCCTGAGAAATAATGATTTTATCTAGACAAGGGACCTCACTAGTGCCTTTTCTATCAAAAATGCTTATACTCTCCTGATAAGGAATAATTCTTAGACTGATAGTTGGAGGAAAGTCTGTAATTCAAAACTAATTCCCAAGTCAACTTATTTTGCTGGGACTCAATGCATGGTAAAATTCTCACTTGGGATAACCTCATCAAAAGACGTTTTCAATTTTTTAACCACTATATTCTCTGTAAAGGGATGAAGAGGCCATACAAAAAAAATTTATCCATTGCCCTTTTTCCTCCTATATATGGAATGGCATTCTTTAAAGATTCAATATTCAATGGGTTTTCAATGCAGATCTTCAAAAATTCATCTACAATTGGAAGTGTCCCTCGAAATACCCCCTCATAAGGAAACTTTGGAGGCAGGTCTCGTCGCATGCTTGTTGGTTTTTGTCAAAGGAGAGAAATAATCTTAGATTTTCAGGGACTTTGAAAGCACTGTTGATAATGTGCTATCAATCCTCATAAAACATTGAAAACATTGTGGTAAGTAACTGGAAAACCCCCATTGAACCTCCCTCTCCTTTGGATTGTAAGCTGGCAGAGAACTAGAAGCTCCCTGAGTCCTTTCATAAGCATGATAGCTCTAAGAAAATTGTCAAAACAAAAACTATTTGGAAACCTCCCAACCTCCTAGTTTCAAGTTGAATTTTGACAGCTCTTCTAGAATGGGTGTTTTTGTTGGAGGTGGGATTATCAGATATCATAGTGGTGGCCTTGTTGTTTCTTATGTTGGTAATCTGGGAAGCTCCACAAGTAACCAAGTGGAAGTGATGGCTTTATTATGGGGACTAAAAATTGGCCTCTCCATTGGTATAAAGACATTGGATATCGAAGGAGACTAAATTAATTTTCAAAGCCACTAGAGGAACCATGAAGGTTGGCTAGAGAATTGAGGAACCTTAAAGACATTAGATCTCTTCTTACTAGCCTGTATATTTTCACTATTCAGCATACCTATAGGGAGGGAAATATTTTTTTTGACTCTAAGATTTGATGGGATTGGAGGGGAAGGGTCTTTGTTGTTGGAGACAGGATCATTCCCTACCAGGGGCAATAAAATCCCTTATAGAGAAGGAGAAAATGAAACATGTTCTCAATAAAGGGTGTTAAGATGGTGTTATGGACCCTTTGTTGGTTGGTTGGCCTTCGGAATGACAGAGTGGGTTAATTTTCAAATTTATATTTTGATCTGAGTACACTTCAAACTCCTAACCTCTATGAGATGCCAGCTAAGCGGTAATATAAAGTTCCAAGTCACCTTATGCCTAATATTGAGGTGTTGCAGTGGAAATTTATGGCCATAAGTATTCGACATGATAGGACTTTTGGAGTACGGGATAATTATTTAAAAGTTTCCATCTTGGATTTCTCCATATTACAACCTTGGCTATTAATTATTATTTTTCACATCTCATATGGAGGAAGCATTGTCCGCATGAAACTCCTGACATTATTGAGATGGTTTTGAATAGGGGCAATAATTGTCTTAATCACTTTATTTTTTTACTTATTATTTTGTATTTTGAGTCTGTCTTTTTGGAAAACTCATGAAGCATACGCAACTCTGCAATTCTTCCTCTCATCCCTTGCGTCATGACTCTTTCATTGGTAGATTGGAAAATTTAAGTACGGGAGGGGAGAGTGTTCGTGTGGAGCCAGACAAATATGAAAATTATAAGAATAATCCCACTGTATGGCACATCTCTAAGGATGGGGAATTACTCCTTTCTTTGAGCAAGTGAATGGTTTTGACGAAAATCTCCTGCTAGTTTGTTTCTTCCTAGGCTGAGCGGGGAGTAACTACGGGTGGCATTTCGTTTAAAACTAATGAGGACATCATCACTCAAGCTATGACCTTATCCACATAGGGTCATAAGTGAAAGAAAATGATTCATGTCATGGATATGGCCAGCCTAAACCAATTCTTTTGTGCCACTGCAAATTTGGTGAAGCTTCATAGATTTTTTAACAAAGAAAGGTTACCGACCCCATGGGATAAGGTGTGTACTATTATCATGAAATATTTCACAAATTGGAGGGTAGGTTTTGGGTTTACTACTATTACCATATTCCTTTTCTCAATCACCTCTGAAATCATGATTTGATTTCCATTCATTTCTTTCTGTTGCATTCCCTGGAGTTTATAGTTAAAGATGTTATTGAGTCTAAGAAGCAGGGTAAAAATTTCACCATTCTCCATCAAGGGTTCATGTTTAGACTTTACCATTTTCACCTTTCTTCGTTTGCCCTATCAAATTACTATTCAACAGGCCCCACTTCCCTGTCCCCTCCCTCTGCAAGTACTATGGATGTCCCGGGTCCCAACATAAAGAAATGTGTCAAGAGACCCAAAACCTCGTGGCACTCCCTTGACAATTCCCCTAATTTTGAGTCCCCTCTGAAGCCTAATGGAAAAACAAGAGGTGAACCACCCACCCATTTGAAATTCAAGACCACCAAAAAGGCCATGTTCAACATTCAGCACATCGACTCTGATGTGGAAATTACTGAAGAAACAAGTACCCCTTGCCGCTCCACTAGGCTTGCTACCAAACCCTAGGGGAAGGGTAAGGAACTTAAGGAGGATTCTTTTGAGGAGAAATATACTAGTGAGTCTAAGATCCATGAAGAGAATACCCATTTTTGTGAGACTCAATCGACGAAAAGAAGCTCTTCCCATATTTGTGAGAGCCTTAAAACTGAGTCCTTGGACCTCACACTGAAATTTGAGGAACGCAGTAAAGCCAACTCCCAAATTGATGCCACCTCCCCTGTTGATACTATGGGCATATCTATAGGAGACAAGATTGTTATGAGTGGTGAATGTAGTAATTGTGCGACTGCGTGGGGAGAAATTGGTTATATCATAAATGATATAAAAAATTTAGAGAACAAGTTCTTGGAGTTGCCTAAGTTCACCCTCAAGGTGATGCACTCTTCGGCCACCACCCTATGTTTATTGCAGGAGGAAATGTCTGGAATGAAGTATTCTCAGAATGTTGATTTCAAGGATCTCTTTAAGTTCCTAACCGAGGATTGGGCTCGGGTGATGTTGTCATAGTCAAGTGTGATGAATAAGAAGGCCTAGCTTGGGCCTTTGTTCCCTGTTGTTTTGTTGTTGGATGGTTTCTTCAACTGTGGTCATTTTTGGTGTTCCTTCTATAGGGTTTATGGTCCTGTTTAATCTCTGTTGGTTTAGCCCTGCGTGGCAAACAAACAAAAATATTAATAACTATATTATGTGGACTATTACTCTTATGTTGTGGGTTAGTACCCTTAGTTTATATGTGTGTTTTGTTAATCTGGAGGTGTTAGTTATGAAGTATATTCTTGTAGCTAACAACTGGGTTTGGTTTTTGATAAAATTAGCTTGGTGCTCTATTTAGTTTTTGCTTACTGATGTCAGTGTGCTGACAATGATACTTTTACTCTGGCCGCCCTTTGGGCATTGTATCTAAGAGACACACACTCATTTTTTATTGCTATTAATATAAAAAAAAAATGTTTTAATCATCTTTAATAATATATCTAGAAGAAACACTATTACACAAAAACTATTCCCTCCCTATAAATTTGATGGTTTATTATTTTTTCTTACTTAAAATGAAAAAAAGTTATTCAAAAGATATAATATCAAACATAATATATCTTCTTAATTTTTAAGATAGACGAACATTTAAAACATAATGATCTTAATTATTTTTCTATAAAATTAATTCCAAAAGAAACAAATCAATTGTTTATGCATCATGGGACTAATTGATATGAATAAATAAATATCATAATTTCATGCAAGTACAATTTAGTAATACATATTCGCATTATAAATATCCAAAGTACATAATATATTTCAAACCATTTATTTAATAATCGTAAACATTGTAAAGGGAGTAAGAGATTCTAAAAGTTTATCTTATATAATATGTATGATTTACATACATATTAGCTTTTCATACTTACGGTATGCTCACTTTGTGATTACTTTAATATACTTTATTATGATTTTATTCAACGTTAATGTGTAGTAGTCAACGTTAAAGTATACTTTAATATGATTTTATTCCAAAAATATTCTCATGGAAATCCATGAAGGCTTTGACAATTCCCACTTAAAGCTTTTTAGATTCCTCAAACAGAAAGGATTAAAGAGAAAATCAAAATCAAGATAACGAAAACTATACAATTGTATATTAATTAACAATCTTCATATGCATTTTATAGAATCACTAAAAAGGGACATACATTCTTATATTTTAGATTAGGAGTGAATTTAATGAGATCAATGATATCATTAATAATGCAATTTAAAATACACTTGATTTATCTTTAATGATGCAATTTAAAATACGCTTGATTCATTAAATAATATTTAATGTGTTTTTTCAATTGTGTGACCTTAGTTAGGAATAAGAACCATATGTTTCTTAGATATATTTATTTTCTCGAATAAATAATTTAAAAAATAGTTTTTTTTACTATCTAGTCTTTCATTTTATTTGGTTATGATGTATATATATAAATGTCAGCAAATAGATTTCTAATGAGAAATTAAAAATCAAAATTCAATGTATCAATGTAATTTTTTATTCAACTTTATTTCAAATGTGAATTCAATTTTTAATATTGTCTTAAAAACTTACATGTTACATCAATCACATAGTTACTTGTATTTATCATTTTAACAAGACACTCATTTTCATGTACATCAATTGTCTATGTAAACTATATATATA
>MU223708.1:3680039-3718639 GCA_018584345.1 Thuja plicata | reverse complement strand
CCCATGTCTACCAGTCAGTAAAAGGACTGAAGGCTGCATCAGCCATATATTATCAGAATATCATTCATGATTGATGCAAGCAGAAAATGAACTTCAAAGCTACATCTATATACAGAAAGGTATATATATCAAAACCGAGGACCAAAACATATTGTTATATTGATGATGGATAAAGGAAATTCAAGGAATATATTATGGATAGAAGAAATTGTTTGACAGAATGTCAGATATTTGATAAATATTTGTTTGGCATTGTTGTCAAAGGGAGAGAATGTATCCATATTATCATCAGAAACTATTCATTATCAGATTACTCCAAACAAGGAGAGATCATATCCATAGGGAGAGAATTTGTATAACAGTTGCAAACAAAAGACAAAGACATAAAATAAGAAGAATAGTCAAAAGAGAGAAATTGACACAAACAAAGGACACAACACATCAGAAGAAGTGTTACAAAAAGCTACAAGAATCAAATATGAGCTAACACAGAGCTTACCGACAATCATACATTTTTATTAGTTATCAAAACAAACTGTTTGGTAATTTGATGAATCTCAACAATTGTATTTCATATTATATTAGAAATAGTATAGTGTGATAATATAGTATGTTGCCATCAATGCCAAAGGGAGAGATTGATGACATGTAACCAATTGAATGTTTGATAATGTTAAGTTAAAGATGATGCAAAACATTAAACCAGTTAGTGGTTTGTATTGTCATTGATGTCAACTTGATATCATTTGTATGGTCATATACATAATGCCAAAGACTTCAAAGAATCAATGGAACAAAGTTTATGCTTTCAGCAATGCATAAAAGTCAAGTATTCACTAAGTGATAGACCACACCAATGAAGTGCACACCATCGGTAAAGACAGAGATAAAGTCACAGTGATGCCCGAAGAGCAAAAGATAGTGTTTCCCGATGAAGCAGAATCACAGGATGCCCAACGAGCTAAAAATAGAGTTTCCCAACGAGCAAGATCCAATGATGCCTGACGGACGGAGATCCCAAAGCTAACTGAAGTTACACCAATGGAACTGGAAGTTGTCACCGGCGATGAACTACAGAATTGACCAATAGAATGGAGAGATTAGAAAATGACAAAATATCTAGCTGGTAGAGCTTAAGGATAGACTTAACTGATTATTTTATTTGTTTTATTCACCATAGTTAAGAAATTGATTTATACAGTTGGCAAGAAGATAACTACGAGATAAATTAGGAGTTAAAGCTGTAAATCAAATTGGCTGGATTATTTTTCACGCCAAGAATCAAGAATCAAGAATCAGAAATAAAGGAATATCGTGTCTATATAAGAGACAAGCATAATTCATTTATGTAAGAAATTAGATACATAGGGAATTGAATTGAAAGAAGATGTTGAAGAGAAACCGGTGAAGGATAAACTTCATACAGTCATGATCAATCAAGCTAAGGGAGAGCTAGAGAATTTTGCAGACACCGACGAACAGTGAAGCACAAATGAATTTAATTGATACATTGATCAGAGAGGTATTGTGCATAAATAGATCTGAATATCTGCAATTCAAAGTTGCATTAGAAACAGGTCATTGTGTTTCAGTTTAACCATTGAAGCATTAAGTCTCTTAACAGAGCGGGACTTAACCGTCTTCTATAGTTGAGGTATATCCTAATAGATTACCAAAAAGGTTGATTCATGATAGTAGCATCATTCTGACCTAAAGCCTATTGATAGTCTAAGAAGGAGGTTGATTCAAGGATGGTAGTAAGATTAGCATAAATCCTATTGACAGTCTAAAGGCTGATTCAAGGATGGTAGCATAGATGCCAGATACTAAGTGACAACCTATGTATAAAAATCCTCTAACAAGGTCACACTTAACCATGTGTTTGTAACCTTTAACAGGGTTGGATCCTAATAGGGCTCACTTTAGAAGAGTGAAAATTTGGGGTACCGGTCCCAATGGTTTTTTTCCTTAACAAGGTTTCCACATTAAAATCCATGTGTTATATGTGTATGGTTTATTACTTTATTGTTTTACATTTCACATATGCATTTCTGGATTGATTGGTTTACTCTGCATATTTACTGAGCTTTGATAAATAATTTTTACTGCTTATCAGTAATCAAGGAGAATAAGGATAGACAAGGTAAACTGACAGATAGTTAATTATTTCAAGTATTTCAAGGCATACATCTTGTAGGGACTTAATAATCTGAGGTGTATTGATTGGTGGATTAAAGTTTAAAGGATAAAAATTTTGAGGCCACTGATTCATGCCCCCCCCCTCTCAGTTATACTAACAAGTCCAACAGATAGTCCACAAATGACTTTGAACTTATCAAATATATGTCTTCTTCATGTTTATCACATCATTAAAATGGAAATATTTTCTAGTTAAACAATGAAATTAATCTTCATGAGAGAGTAATTTAAAAAGATAATTATGCTTCAGAGTCGAGATGGGACAACCCTAAGGCAATCTTTAAGAGCCATATCAACTAGTGTTGATGCTTTCCAAGCACTATCCAAATGATTCTGAAAATTGACCATGTGTCCTTTTTTTTGTGAATAGTTGTATATTTATATAAACTAAACGAAATATGATGTACTATTCCTCAAAAAAATAAAATTAATTTCAAATATAATAATTTTTTATATTGAATTAAACAGACCAAAAAATGAGTGAATCACATATAAAACAATCATATCAATCTAAGGAGGCACTACAACAACAATCCTCACTCCACAAAACTAAGTCTTATCTAACTGTCAATAAATGGTTGCCCAATATACAGACAATCCAACATACAGCCCACAAAAGACTCTAAACTTATCAAATATATATTTTATTCATGTTTATCACATCATTAAAATGACAATATTTTCTAGTGGAAACATACACTAATCTTGGCAATATTGCATCAGCCAAAAATATTTCCTTTTAGTTTGTTTCTTGTTCTATTCCAGTTGGGCAGTTTTGGTGTTTTAGGTGGTGGTCACTCATTTTGGCTCGTTATCTTATGTGATCTTATGGGTTTATTCTAGACACCTTGGAGAAGATTTGTCTATGATCAAATTGTGTTTCATTCTATCTTGGGGAAAGTATCTTAAGTTTGGTCTAGTCCTATTTTGTTCTTATTCCCTATTGGTGAGGTCGAGGAGGCTTTTGATTTGGTGTTGGAGTTTGTGTGTGCGATCGTGAATTTATGTTTAGCACCTATCTTCTATGATCACATATCTTTTAGTTTTTGGTTGTTTGAGTTTGGATTCATCTTGTGGTTGTGGGTATTGTGATCATTTCTTTTTTAGACTGGTCAGGGGATTTATCATGCGGTTGGTGATCATTTGATCTTAACATGTGCAGTTGTGGATCATGATTTTTGGAATTCGTGTGGACCTATATTTATGATCGCACATCCTTATGATTTATTTTTATGATTGGTGTTTCACATTTTGGGTTCTGTCCTAAATGTTGTTACACGTTTCCTTTTTTATTTCTTTATTTGGCTGACAGGTTGGTGGCAATGTATAAATGTAATGCATTGATGTATCTTAGGGAGTAATATTTAAGAAAGAGAGAGTAGCATCCCAGGGGATGATATTTTTGAGATGTGGAAGATCAGAATGTAGGATCTGAGAGTGATTTTGTGGTGGGCCATAACCAGGAAGGCCTTACAGCCTGACATGTTGATGTAAAATTCTTGTTGATGACAATAGAAATTGTTATGTTTGATTCATATCACTCTATTTTTTTGGTATTTCCGCTATGTTGATTCATGATGCAAGGTTGAACATCTCCTTTAGGGATTTATCCTTCCTTGACTACATCAGAACCAAATAAAATATGATTCATTTTATAATATTTTGAGCTTGAATGGCTAGGATATTGATTGATTCAATTTTCCAATTTGATTGCCAAATTTATAGTTCATACCTATGTTTCTTACAAGCTCTAGACTATAAATAAGCTCTTCAAATATGTGCATTTTATCTAATCTTGAGTCTTCATTCCATTTTAATATAACCTTCTTATAACATAATTCATCTCATTATCATTATTTACCTTGGGTTCATGTAGATGGTTCTCTATCATAGTTATAAAGAAAAGGCAAGCTCACACTATATTTTCAATAGTCTCAAAGGTTGAAATCATAATATTCTTATGCTCCCTTGATGATGTTGTTATGAAAACCTCAGACATGAATTCTCAACCTAATTTCACATTATCTACATGAAAAAAAAAAAATTGAGAAACATATCCCTCGCAACTTCATTCAATGCTTGTGACCTTTCTTGTTTCTCCCTTCACTCCAACCCCAATAAAAAAGATGGTGGTCTTTTTTACTAAGAAGAATATGAAGAATCAAGGAGAATTTACTATCCAATGTGGGATACAACCCTCCTAACAACATCATTTCACTATAATAACAAGGCTCGGTGGAGTTTTTCATTCACCTCAATGAACAAGTGATAAAAAAGATTGTTGTGAAGAGTTTCCAATTCTCCAACCTAGCAGTTGCCTACATTGAAATGCCTTAAAATTTTCCTCCAACATGACAGTTGTCTCAACATTAAAAATTCCCTAAAACTTTATATCATTAACGCTAGCACATTCTTTGGAGCATTTTAAGGCTTCCAATGATCCAAAAGTGCACCTATATGAATGAGAGTTCACATGCAAAATGAAATTATGAAAAAAAATCCATAGTGTTACTTTTCAAAATTATTATGATTTTGATCTATTTGCACCTTTTCCAAGAGTTTCCCTAATGACAAATCAAAACATTTTTAAAAAAAATATTATATTATTCAAACTATAGAATATAGGCAAAAAAATTATTTCTCTTGCAACCATTTCAGAGTAAATTCACTATGGGTAAACTGGGTGTCCTGCTGCCATGAAAAATTGTGAGTAGTCATAATAAATTATTTAAAATTTGGGGTTTGCATTAAAATTTGAGCAGCTCACCAAATTTAGGTACTTTCTTTGGAGATAAGCTCTACTGGTCACGTTGCTCAAGTAAGAAAACTTAAAAAAAAAACATATCAGATGAGCTTGAATCACAAGGAAATTAAAATCAAAAGTATTTGGGGCTAGAATAATAGGTGGGTTTCTCTGAGAATGTATAAATTTGAAATTTTTTTGTAGGGACATTTTTGGGCCAATTCATAGTCGCAATTATTAAAAATTATATCATCACTCACCGAGAGACCCCAAAACTAAGCATGCATATTAAATTATGTTGTGTAAAATACTTCACTTAGGGGAATTCTTTGAAGAAGCATAGGTTACAAAATTTTTATCATTGAATATGGCCACTAGGGTAGATTACAAACATTTTTGGGGCCAAATTAGGCTATATCGTAATCAAAATTGCATTAACTAAAACTCATCAACCCTCCTCCTAGATTCATGAAATTGAATAGAAACACTGACATATGTCATAGAAGTGTGATAATCAAATAGATTAGGATGAAATGATCTAGGTTGAAAGATTTTAAAGGCCAACATAGTCATGAAGGCAGATTCAACAAACTACAAACAACAAAATCTTCCCAAAGCCAACTATCTTAAGGCCTTGAAAATATATCAAATCTATTCCTGAGAATATACAATTGGGAAAGTACATTCACATATGTCACATGAGCATGACTACCAATTTATTTTTTACAACACCATTTAATCTTCAAAATTTTAGAGGTCAAAGATGGCCCTTCAAGTATATTCAGAAAAATCTAGACATCAAGTCTCTCTGAACCTTAACAACCTTAAATATGGAAAATTTATAAAACTTGATCCTAGGGTTTTGAAATTGAGCAAGTGCATTCATGAATATCAAGAGAGTATTCCTACTAAGACATTTCATTTGAAAATAAATCAATCTCTAAGATATTATTCTACACACTAGACTACTTGTTAGATCCAACATAAAGTAGATGACAAAATCCTCGTAGAACTCACCAACATAGGGTGTAGGAAATTCATCAAATGTCATCTTGGGAATATATATAAAAAAAGAAATAAAAATCACTTATGTAACATTAATATTACCACCAATTTATTTTACATGATATTTAATGGGCTTCAAGATATCATTCCCCAAAGTAGGGTACTTGGGAAGATTTGGCAGGGGTGTTTCTAAGTGTTGCAACTCGTTGACGGGGTTTTGTTGATCGGGTCCGCCAAAAGTCATAAGTTGTCACCAGGTTTCGGGGATACCGGCCAACTCTGCCTGCAAAGGTTATCTGGGAGAATTATATTCTACGGGCCTTCAAGCACCTGGGTGTTGGGTCACAACGGTGCAGGGCTCGGTTGGGAGAAGTGACTATTTTCGAGGGGGGATAGCTGGTTTCTTCAACTCATTTTCTCTGGAGATTCAATCAAAGTAAGGTTTCCCCAAGCATTATACACTTAGCAAATAAAGAGAAAAAAGATCCTGCAAGGTTAGAAATGTATCATCTAACTACAGTCACATTGAAATGTCCAGAACATCGATAATACTCTAGTAGACTACACTAAATACCGAAGAAACACATAACCACCAGCTAGCATTTTATCAGTAGCGGGAGTAAAGAGTTCGTTAATCTACTTTAGCATACTAGAATAAAAGACATAAATAACATTAAAACATGAAATACCATTAACTCAGAAGCAGGAATGCCAACAACATCATTGCCAAGAATTCTTCCTTCTTTATTAATGTTCCTTCCAGCAAGCACTGGTGCGTGATACAATGGTGGCTCCAGGGGAGCATCTAACTATTGAGAATAGAAAAATGGAGCATTGAGCTCTGCAACTAAAATGGGAAATTCCTTTGGTATTATCATGGACAACAAAATCATCAATTTTGCCGACCCTTGGAAATGGGCCATTTTGGCTATTTATGCAACTCTTCTAACCCTAACCCTATTTTACATCATGTCTCAATAAAATATAATATCTGGGGGCTGGTACTACCTGTGCCACCCTACAAAAGACCTGGAGACGGAATAGGTCTGCCATGTAAGAAGAATAAGACAAGAATATAAAGCGGAAGAATCAGCCTTGAGAAGAGAGCCAGAAAGGAGGAAGAAGAAAGTAGGTCCCCCGGGGACCGAGGCTACATGCCTCATAAATGGGAAATGCGGTGCCCTGTCTCCAATGTGCCAGGTGTACCTCTGAGCGGCACCTCGAGAAGACCACCCTGTCAGAAACCAACTGCCGATTTGACGCCTCTTTGATGTGGCCAACCACCTTCTGACAGTCTTTATTAACCGCTTCTGAAAGTGACCGGTCAGCCTTGGGGACCGGGACATGGATCACTTTAAAGAATACAAAATTTTTGGATCTGGGACTCTGGGATCCAGGAACTTTCATCCCAAAAAGAATAAAGAATACCCAAAACTTGAATTCTCTCAACCCCCAGAGAAAGCTCAAGGTTTCTTATTATCGTTGAAAGCCTGGAGGAGGCGGGATATGCCATCTTCATCGATATCCTTCAGGCCGGCCCTTTTGTGCTTGGCTAAAAGTATAGTGCTAAGGGGATCAGCCCTGGAAGCCTTTATTACAAAAGACTTGTATAAATTAGAAGAATATTTTACAGTATTTACCTTCTTACAAAATTAAATGACTCTTCACCCAGAATTCCAGACTCAGAAATCATGTCTTCTCCCAAGGTAAGGAGCTCTTCGAGCTCCACCTTCCATGCTTGGTAATTTTTGGCATCACTCTCCCACTACTCAATAAGCATTTCCACCTGATGAATAACCTGCCGGGCCATGTAAAAATCAGGGAGGGTGGACGCCAGGAACTGCCAGGTGTTTCCTATTTGCAGGGAGACCCACTCGTCCACTGCCTGGGCTTTCTTTTTCATCACTCGCAGGGAGTCTATGTCACTCTGTGATAATTCTTCTGAGGTGGAGACCTCTGGAGGAGTGGCGCTGATTGGTCGAGCCACCTCAGTAAGCAACCCCATAAGGTTTGTGTTCTTTTCCTTTTCAGCCTTGAGCATCTAGGCTTCCTTTTCATATCGGGCATCCACTGCCCTTGTTGCCTCCTTCAGGAAATCTACCTCACCTTGCTTTCCCCTTTTTCCTAGGGATACCTCTGCAACATTGTAGTCTGTGAGATCTGCGGTTGCTTCATCGGTGTCTGGGGGAGGTGTCACCACAACGGCAACTGTTTCTCCGCCCGGCCCAGTTTGAAGAGTATAAACTGTCTGGGCTTTCTTGGCCTTTGGCGGGGCCTGGGCTTGGGCCATCATTTCTGCTAAGGAGAGAGGAATCATAGGGGCGGACTGAGCCTTTCTTTTCCTGCTCTCTACCAGCCACTGAGGGGGGAGGGGTGGCCTTCCTACTAGAATTTTTTCCCTTGATTCTTCCCCGGTATTTTGTGGCTGCGATTCCTCAGTGGCATGGACCTCATCCGTCCTCCCTGCCTCGACTTCTTCTGCAACAACATTTTCTTTGTCAACCTCCATCTCCTCAGCCTTGTCCCCTATACCTATTCCTTTATCTAGACTCTGGTAGGCTTCCTCGGGGATTTCTTCTTCAAGTTGCTCCTCTTGTTTCTCTTCTTCTTCTATTGGGGCCTCTTCTTCTGTCGACACCTCTTTCGGCAGTAGGGGAGGTGTTGGGAAAAGATTTAGAGTTTGGGCCGTTGTGATCACCTGCCTGAAGGTGGCTCCAAGGAGTGGCCCTTGGAACGCGGCAACTGGGGTTACAGTTATTCCCAAAGGTCTGATTCCCTCAACGGATGCCATTTTTTTGCCTTGCTTTAGTTGGTCCACTCCCAGACCTTGAAACTCTTGAGCCCCGGATATGACCTCCAGTTCTGGCTCTTTTTATTCCGCCTACTGCTCCTGTTCTTGTGCAAGTTCTTGTTCCAAGTCTTCTTGGTCTGCGGCCTCTTGTTCTGTCTCTGGGACTTCCATCTCCGCTTGTGTATTGTCCCCTCACAAATTTTTGAACTCATCGGTTGCAAATACATCATCAAATTCTTCTTGCAAAGGGGGACTAGCTGGGACTTGTGCAGGCCCTGCTTCTTTCTCCGGCTCTGGGGAACTGGAAGAAAGGATCTCAACTTGTTGGGGTTGGGACGTACCTAACCCTGGCTCTACCTTAGGCTTCTTATTAAGCCTCTTCCTTCTGTGGGTAATCAAAGGTGGCCCCGCATCGGATATTACTGCCACCTCCATGGGATCCACTCCCGTTGCCTTCACCATTAAGGCTGCCAGTGACGGGGAGGAAGAGGGACGAATTGGTCCGGCCATGAGCGGGGGAGTGGCCAGCCTCGTTATTAACTGTTCCCTCATCTGCTGGGAGGCTGCCATAGATTGCTTGATCTGCTCCTGTATAGGTACTTCTTGCGCAGGAGGGGTCGTGTCCATCCCTTTTCCTTTATCTGCACCCTGTGAAGAAGTCCCGGCCCCCGGGGTCAATTTGGGTCCCGACTGTGGTGTTAACTTTGGCGCCGGTCGGGGAGCTTGGCAAGTAATCCCAGGGCACACCCTCTTGAAATAGGTGTGACTTCGCTCGACCACCTCCCGAGTGAAGTCCTCAATCGTGGGCCCCTCCTGGGCAGCCCAATCCATTGGTGGCAGAGCCATTTTATCGATCCCCTTGGCCTTGTATTGGGGGTCGATGGTGGGGGCGGTGTCCGAGAAATCCTCTGGGAACCTTCGGAGTCTCAACAGTTGCATCATTCTAGCCGTCATCCTGACATAGTGCCGACTTTGCACCTCCACATCATCTTGGCAATCTGCCCAGAAGTCCTCCATATGTATATGATGGGGCTCTGAAGCCCGGGGCAGTGTCGTTGCTATTTTCCCATGCGGATCAAAGTTCTTCTGTGCCAGATAGAATTCCTGCAAGTTATAAATTTTTAGCTCATTGTCTGCCTCCTTCACAGTGGCCAGACTGCAGGTGTAATTCCCACAGGTGATTGGGAATGGAATGTTGGGTATCTTTTTGAGGGCGAAGAGGGTATGCACCTCCATGAGCTGCCTGCAGTATTCTAAGAGCATGATCTTGTCCCCATAGTGTTTGGGAAACAAGTAGGGTTTCTCAGAGAAGCTGGCAACCCTAATGTATGTGTGCTATTGGAATTGAATATAATAATGTCCATAATTTTAGACCAAGTTCATCGCCTCCAAGGACAGGCGATATCCGGCATCCCGGGTGGGGGTAAGCAGATGGTAGTAAATGAATGAGTCATTTACCAGATAGAAAATGGGGAAGCTGGCCTCCCATTGAATTTGTGGGAAATGGTCCCATGGTGCTTTTTATTCCAGGCCAATCCCGAGCACGCCATCTGTAAGTAGGCCATTGGAATGGGGCCTCTACTGTGCAAGGGTTGAGAAAACATAAGAAGACATATAAAACTTCTTCTTCCTGTCCAGCTAAAGGAACTAGGAGTCGACGTGATTAGAGATTATTGTGGCCTAGTCAAAGAATTCTCCCTTGGTGAAGATGCCGACGAGGAAATAGTACATCCATTTGGCAAACTCCTGGGCGGAGGGCTACCCAAATACCCGGGCTAATGCTATTATCCCCATCTTGATGCTCTCCTTGAATTCAGAGCGGGGGATTTCTATCTTCATCCTCTTTGGGTCCCTCTTTTGGGCCTTAAGCCAGTGGGAATTCATGTACACCCGGGAAACATCCTCCAGTTGTGTAAACTGAGCCAAGGCATCAGTCCTTGTAACTACTGTGGCTCTGTCGAATTATGGGATTCCTAATCCCACCTGAAATGTGTCTGGGTTGAGGGATACCAAAGGAGTGGGGTATCCTGTGGGTTCTGTGGCCGCAAGCATAATAGCCAAAATAGAGTAGTTGTAGTTAGCCGCTAGCATCAGGATAAGCTCCGGAGACTGCATGGAGCATGGGAAGCAAGCTGCCTGGAGGATCTCGGAGCCGCCGATGTTAATCGCTAATTGATCTCCAGCTTGTCGCTGGATGTGCATCACTTTTACCAAGGCCTGCATCTCTGCCCACATTTCGACGCTAGTGTCAGTTATAAGCTTAACCTTGGATTCAATCTTTGAGCTCGTGATGACGTTGTTCTGCACAAACTTCATGGTGAGGGGCAGTTACTCCAGGGCCCTTTCCATCTTGGATTTTACAGCTGCCTTGGTGGTCGTTGAGGGAAGTTCTGGACTTCTGGGCAGGGAGGATGCGGATGCTTCAGACATGATTGATAGATGAACTCTAGGAACCTGCAAGGCAGAGCGACCGTCAGAATATTTTTATCAAAATAAAATAGTTACTCCGGGGTCTGGAGATCTTACCACCGCGATGTTTTCTTTTCCTGAAAAGTTAGTTTCATGCAAATATACTCGAAAAGAAAAACACATCGTAAACTTAAAATCTTCATTAAACATCTGGGCCTGGGGATCTTATCACACTAGGTGAAGACACAGGATGGATGGTGGTAAGAGACCCGAAGCCTGGGGAAACAACCATTAGCAAGAATATGTAAAAATCCAAGTCATCACTCCCACCTGGGCACCACGTGCGTAGGTATTAAATGGAATTTATGGCGATGACAGCGGAGCCAACTGTCTGAACGCACGAAAAGGGAAAGCCACTTGGCTAGGATTGATTATGCACATGGGATATAAATGAGGTTCTGACAGGCTTCATGGAGGAGAGAGAAAACTACCTGTTTGAAACTAGCCGAGAGCCGAGCTTCAAACAGGTGGTTTTCAACCTCGAAGTGAGCTTGGAGGCAGAAAACCAGACACAGAGGTGAGTTGACTAGCCCATTTAGCCACCTATAATGATATACATGGATCCAAAGGATATATACAAAGACACAGGAGGATATACAGAGACCATATACAACTAAACATGAATACACAGGTATAAACATATATACATAAACACAACACGGAGTGACGTCCACGGGAAAACTAGACAAGGAAGAACAAACTATCTACAACTATCTACAGCTACCTACAGCTAAACCACCTCTGCGTAGAGGGTGGACAACCCTTTGGTAGAGAGGCGACCCACCAATGGGCGGCGAAACCAAAAAATAACAAACCAGACAAAGATACGAAACAGCGAAACAAAACAAAAAAAACAAAAATGAAACAGAGGAACACCAGAGAGGCGGAAGCGGAAACACCAACCTGAGAGCACAGAAGGCGGAGGGGAGGGAGGATTTACCGTAGGAGCTCTACAACAGCTCAAGTTGTCAATTGGTCAGAGTCACCACCGTGAAGCACTTGCACTTGCCTGAAAGTAATTGGAAATGTTAAGCGTCGATTATCACAAACTCTCTGCAAATGCTCTGCTAATCGCTTTGGAATCGCTTTGAGTACTTGGAAGTTTTGATCATGGTAAATGTGAAAGTGACAGATAAGTTCTATTTATACCTTTGATAAAAGACAATCTTCCCCCTCTTTTAGCAACCTCCGAACAAGCAAACTTCTGGACCCCCAGGCCCGAGGAATCCCCGTGATGATGTTCCTTGAGAACATCATGACGAATAATCCCGGAGTCCAGAATCTGGTTTCCAAAAAAAGGCAACCTCCAGGACCGGAGTCCCGGAGATGGAAAGAAAACAAACAAGACACAACGCTGGGGAAGAAAACCCCGGAGAAAGAAAACAAAAAGGGAAAAAAAGACAAGGCAAAGCCGTAAGCAAAAGTAAAAAAAAAAAAAAGGGGGACCCAATATTTTGCACACAAAATGCAGGGACGAGGATGCAGGGCATAACAAATGGTGACTCTCTAGGACAAATGCCTTATCGCATTTGAAAACTATAGAATCTCTGGTTAGCAAAACTGGAACAGGCCACCTCCCGAAGCGCCTGACAGGCAAAGAACAACATATCTGAGAGAATCCAACCACGCAGGAGTCAGTCCGTAGTCTTTCATCAGTGGTGTTGTGTGTGCTTTGGAAGGAAATCAAGCCGATGACCTCTGGGAGGAATAGAGAAGGGGTACTAATTACATCAAACCAGTCATCAATTTGCTCTTTTCCCCCGGAGACTGGAGTTCTGTCCCGCTTTTCCTCCTATTATTTCATTTGTTTCTGGGAGGGGAAGGCGGTATGTCTTTCACCATTAAGCTTAAGCTTAGCTAAATTTAATGGCAGTACTTCTTTCACCTGTCCACCTATGCTTAGATGTTTGAAGAGGGGATAAAACTCTGGACCCGAAAAGAATCTCTTAAAGTTTCAGACCTGGGTTAACCAATTAGTACAATCGATCTACCCTCGGTGTGTCTGATTACTTGTTCCTTATATTATTATTTTGGGTTCACTGATTGCCAGATTCCCAGAGAGAACACCCAATGGAGATTCCTCAAAATGTTCCATAACCCATGAAACGAACCTCGGAGACCGGGCCTGCTCCACCGTGCTAGAGACAAATTCTAAAGTTGGCCATGCCGTAGACATTGTACAGGAAACCAAAGTTATGCGAAGCATTCCAATTCCTGCAAGACAGGACAAAACGCTAGGACCGAAAGAAAATAAAAAATGACAACAAAAAAAAAAAGGAGAGGACTATCCCCGAAGGACAGCTGACAAAACTATTTACAAGGCAGGGTACCTCGCACGAGGCACCCGAAGGGGATATTTACAAGCGGAAAGCTTTACATAAAATACAACTTTGGACAAACTTACCCTATTCAAAGTAGTGTTTAAGAAACTGTCCATTAACGGGCAGTGCGATAGGTTCTCCAGTCAAGGTGTTAAGGTGGTAAGTATTTGCCCCACAGATTTCTGAGATCAAGTATGGTCCGAGCCAGAGCCGCTAGAATTTGGTATGCTTTCCTTTCTTCTCCCGGGCCTTGTCCCACAATAGGACCAGATCCGAGATCTGAAAAGATTTATATTGGGCTCTTCTGTCAAACCATCATTTTACCACGGCTTGATGACGCACGAAATGTTCAAGGGCTGCATCTCTCTGTTCTTCCATCCGTACTAGATTTAAAAGCCAAACCTCCACGATATTGTCCCTGTTGCTAAATTCCTGCATGAACTGTAAAACTGGGATTTGTAAATTGACTGGGAATACAGAGTTCTAGCCATAAACCAGATGGAACGGTGATGTTCCCAGGGCAGCCTTGACGTGAATGCGATCCACCCAGAGGGTGAATTTCAACTTTTGATGCCAATCCCAGGGATTTTGTTCTAACAGGTGTTTGATCACTTCAAGTAGATTTTTGTTTGTTGATTTAGCAACGCCATTTCCCTGGGGATAATAGTTGCTGGAGAACTTTAAAAATATCCTTCGATTGTAGGTCCATTCGAGTAACTGCGCCGAAGAAAATGCCAGACCATTGTCACATACCAAAGCAAAGGGCATCCCAAATCTTGTGACAATTTTTTCTTCCAAGATCTTGATAACTACGTCTGTCGTGTTGTCTTTGCAAGGTATAGCTTCAGACCATCGAGTGCAATAATCAGTAGCAGTAAGGATATATCGGTGGTTGGCAGAGGAGTTGGGGTTGATTTCCCCGATGAAGTCGAATGCCCATTGGGAAAATGGTCTAGCCTCGTATACTGGCTGTAAAGGCATAGCTAGGTTACGCTCACGATGTACTGCGGTTTGGCAAGTATGGCATTTCCTTACATGAGTGTAAACGTCTTTGAATATATAGGGCCAATAGTACCCAACCCAAAGGATCTGATGGCCAGTGGTGTCAGCTGATCCATGCCCTGTTCCAAACTATCCGTGAAATTTTTCAATCATTCTTACAGCTTGGTTTCTGTCGATGCACCAGAGGTACACTCCCTCATAATTTGTGTGGTAAAGCGCAAAGTTTTTGATCATGAAGTGTGCACTTTTCATCCGCAGAGCGCAGCGTTTGTGGGGAGGTAACCCCTCCAGACATTTTTTTTTTAGCAACAAGTATACCAAATCGGTATACCATGGGTCTTGGGTGATGGACTCCACTGTGTAAGTTTGGCATTCTATGCGGGGAGTCTCTTCTTCCATCGCCCGACTTAGTCCTTGGCCCTGGACTATTTTCATGGGCTGCATTTCTAAGTCATATTCCTGGAGGATGGCCATCCATTTCCCCCGTCTCTCACCCAATTCACTCTGCATCAGTAGAGATTTGACGGCCTGGTCCAGAATGATAGCATGTACTTTTCTCCAGAGAATATAATGCCAGAATTTCTTCACGGCCTGAACTAGAGCAAAGGCCTATTTTTCTAGTGGTGAATACTGGACTTCGGTGTTCTTGAAGGGGGAACTCATGAAAGCTATTGGTCATTCCTCTCCTTCAACCTTTTGGGTCAACACTGTCATAGCAGAATGCAGCGAAACAAACGAGTAAATGTAAAACGGAAGGGAGTAGTCCAGACTAGCCAGGACAGGTGCTTCCATGATTGTCTGTTTGATTTGGGCAAATGCCCATTTTTCTTCAATGCTCCACTCAATCTTAGTATCCTTTTTCATCATCTCGTTGAGTGGTTTAACTATTTCTGCGAATCCTGTGATGAATCATAGTATGAAGTTGATCTTTCCAAAAAAGGATCGCATCTCTTTCTTGCTGCCAGGCATCTGCAGATTCAGCAATGCTTCGACTCTATCAGGGTCTACGGATATACCCTTCTTAGAGACAATATACCCAAGCAACTTCCCCTCGGTGACCCTAAATATGCACTTCTTGGGGTTGAGGGATATTCCATACTGGTGACATCTCTCGTAGATCTGAGCGAGGTGAGCGGAATGATCACGCCTGTCCTGGGAAAAGATGGTCAAATCATCCATATAGATGATTATGCACCGATTTATGAGGCCCTCGAATGCAATGTCCATGGTCTTTTGAAATGTAGCCCCTACATTGATCAGACCGAAGGGCATTCTCCTGTGTGCAAACATTCCCCACTTGGTGGTAAATGTTGTTTTCTCTCTATCCTCATACTTGACCATGACCTGGTTATATCCTGAATATCCATCCAAGAAGGACATCATCTGAGATCCATTTACTATCTGCAACACCTCATCCAACGAGGGGAGAGGGTGATTATCTTTTTTGGAGGCCTTGTTCAAGTTTTGGAAATCCACACAAAGTTGGATCTCATCATTCTTCTTCCTACCAGGGACCAGGTTGGCAACCCATGTAGTGTGCCAGATTGGGAAGATTATCCAGGCTAACAGTAGTTTTTCTACCTCTTGACGAATCAGAGGCTCTATCAAGGGGTTGACCGGTCTTTGCTTCTGCCAGAAGGGCTTAGCATCAGGTTTTAGGGGAATGGTATGGGTCATGATGGATGTATCATATGTTTTCAAGTCTTCATAACCCGAGGAAATTATATCGATGTATTCTGGGAGAACCGCGAGAATCTTCTCCTTTTCCTCAAGGGAGCAAGAGGTACCGATGTGAATGATCTTTTCTTCACCGGGCTAGCCAATGTTAACCTTTTCAAATTTTCCTCCCTCAGGGGAGGATGAGACCTTCTCACAAGCACGAGGGTCTGAGTCAAAGATTCATTCTAGCGCAACCATCCCCTTTGGGATAGTATTAGTGGGCAGGTCCATGATCCCATCATCTTCATCACCCTGCCTAGTATCATCATGGTCTTGTTCCTCCACTATCTGGTCTTCAAAGACACCAACATTCACCATGAAGGCCAAGATATGTTGATCGTCTTCAAAAACCTGAAAGTGGGTGACATTATCTGGAATGGACACGGTGGGGACCATCTCAACCGAAAAGCTTCGGAGTCGCGAGCCAGCCATTGGCTCAAGTGTGCTGGCGAAAACGACAAGGGCATCCGGGACGTAGTTCCATCGCCGGGGAATGAGGTCAATGCCAAAGGCATCAAAATATTTGATAAGGCTCCAAGCTCGGTTGCGGTAAGTAGCTAGCCTTTTATCGTGACATGTATATTGACTCCAGACTTGTTTAACAACCAACTCTGAATCACCTAGACCCCGGAGGCGGGTGATACCTTTCCTTAACGCAAATAAGAGTCTAAGGACCAAAGCCTCATACTCTGTAACATTGTTTGTACAATTAAACTACAGCCTGTAGGATGTGAGGAATGACTTCCCTCATGGGTTGATTAGTTCTACCCCAGCCCCACAACCTTGTTTGGATCGGGACCCATTGAACTTAAGGGTCCATAAGTCATTGTTTGTAATCTGGAGCTGGGGCAGAGTGGCCTTCTTTGGATTATTACTGGGAGACTTAGGGGTCCTCTCCTGGACCACGAGTATGAAAGTGGGTTTTACCCTCGGAGGTGTTTGGGTTTGGGATTCCCGGGAAGATGGCACTAAAGGAGTGTATCCCGTAGGGACACTGGGTCCCGGGGAATAAATTACATGTTGCTCGTTCTGGAGGGTACCAAGGTGTCGGTTAGCGATCGAAAGACATGGTCCACACTCGAGTTCTGAATGTTTCTGGTAGTGTACTCAGTACCAAGTTCCGGACAAGAGTGTGGCTAGGGTGGCCATGGCACCTTGAGAGTTGTCTTCGACTCTCATCTTTTCTTCTAGGTCTTTGGCTCTCTGTAGTATGGTGGGATCTTCTCTGGGAACAAAATCAAATGTTAAAATTTCAAAAGGTTTGTACACCCCCAGAGAAGTCTCAGAGAAAAAGATCTCATTGACCCTCCCAACTTTAGTAAGGGCCTATTTCATCCGGGGCTCGCTCTCGACCCATATCTTATTTGATTCTCCTTCCCACGAAAGCCACAAGTGGGTGAAGTCGGTCAAAAAGTATCCATTCAAGGACTTAGACCAATTCCAACTTAATAACATCCCGTAAGTCTCTGGGATGTCCACCACTTGAATTTCAATGATATTGGCTATCCTGGGGTCCTGGATAAGATGTATCCAGACATTCTTTAATTCCCCCACCATTTTTACAGTATTCTTATCCAACTGGATTACTGCACCATTAGATGGGGTGGGGTGGAATCCAAGCTTCTGACAAATGGACAAGGGCATGATGTTACCCAAAGCTCCAGAGTCCACTAGGAAATTGTGTATGTTCTTGCCATGTATATTCAGGCCTAGTAAGAAGGGAGGATCCTCATTATTCCCTCGGAAGATAGCCACATTAACATCTTCGAATGAGACGGTCTTGGGCAGGTGGCTGATGGCTTTCGGGTTTCCCAGGAGCTTCAGAAGGGATTTCTTCTACTCGGGATAGTTCAACAAAACCTCCATCAAAGTCATGGAGGTAGTGGTATGTTCTAACACTTTCATAATGTCAAATCTTCCTCCCAGGAACTGGTGATTTTCCTTCATGAGATCTTTTGCTTAGTTAGAGCTAGGACCTTTTGGAGGTGCGGGTCAGTCAGTTGTGTTGTTTCAGGGAGGAGTATCTTTGGTAGGGGGTGCACACGTGTAAACTGGTCCTTTACCAACCTGACTCTGAGTATTGTATGGAGTCTGTGGGTTAGTAAAGGCGTTGGCCTCAAAGGGCGGGATAGATTCATCAAAGAATCCCTGCAATTTAGATTCTTCTTCATCCTCCCCGGAAGTTCTGAAGAAGATGGTATCACAGGTGAAGGCACTATGGGTTGGCTCTTGGACAGGAGGTTCTGGGGGAGTAGTGTCATGCGACTACTGCCTGTCCAGCTGGGAGATCATGATGACCTTCTCTAAAGTGGCACAATTCACCTCGTTGTGAGAACCAGTGTCGTGAAATCTACACCAGTTAGTCATGGGCTGGAAGTCTGTGACAGGCGTAAAATGTGATGGTCCAGCACCATTTTGGTTGGCATTTTGGTTCAGAGGCGGGCCTCCGGTGTTCGTGTTATTATTCCATTGCTGTTGATTGGGCCTAGACCCGTTGTTGAAGTTTCTCCCTCCGACATTGTTGTTTCATTGGCTGGAGAAAATGTTTCCCCTCTGGGAATTCAAATTCTAGGGCACATATGACCCCGCTTTCAGTTGGCCCATGTCCATGGTTAAGGTGGACAACATTCACCGGAGGGATTCAACCTTGGCAGTCAACTGAGTGTTAGCATCCCAATGTGATAGCTGTGGTTGTTGTTGGCTTCCCAGGAAGGTAGCAGGATTAGCCAAAGTCGAGGGCGGCAATCCTCCAACCGTGGATGACTGAAAGAAGGGCACTCTGGATGTTTGTGTCTGAGTCTGTTGTGCCTACTGCGGCTGATTCCAAGGGAAGACTTCTAGACCCTGTGTCATCTAGGTCTCGGCTGGGTAAACATACCATGCCTGTTGGTCTATTAAGGGTGTCAGAAGGTTCACCGCCATCGAGGGGGCACCTATTCCCAGATTAGGGTTGTATCCCCTGGCATATGCAGTTCCACCGGGGACCATGTTGAAAGGCGTGCTCTACCCAATCCCACCCAGGGATTTGTTGAGACCACGGGACAACTCTAGGGCTAGGTTGTAGACTTTTTCCAAGGTGTCTCGGTCACCCGCAGTGGTTGTTCTCCAAAGGAGAGTGGAAATGAAAGGGTCCATCGCGTTGAGGTAGGTCTGTATGGTTATGTCTAGAGATGGGATAAAAGGGCCCATGCACCGCTTCAGGGCGCACTGGAACCTATGGTTGAATGCTGCAAGAGGTTCATTGGGTTCCTTTCTGATGGAGATGAACTGACTGTGGGACCAGGCTAGGTCCACATGCACGCGAAAGGCAGCCAGGAAGGCATCCTCCATATCCTACCAAGTGTTTATGGAGTTGGCAGGTAGGTTAAGGTACCATTTCAACTCACCTTGCCCTAAAGACAAGGGAAATATCTGAGTCACAACATCTTCATGTTGGATCCGGTGTTGGTTCATGGTATCTTTGTATGCCTATAAGTGTTTTTCCGTAGTCCGTGAGCCTAAGTGCTCATATCGTGGGCAAATCTTCTCCGGGTGAGAGGGTAAGTCATTGATTGCGCCCAGAAAAGTTCCCATTGGGGACCCGGTGTTTTCGAAATATGCAGCCATTTGGGGAACTATATGTTAGGTAGTTTGGGTACTTGTTCCTGGGACTATCTGGGGAGTTTGAGTATTCAGAGGTATGGTAGATCCCCATACAGTAGTGGCTGGTAGGATTTTTGAGGTTCATTTCTTTCGAGCAGGGGGCTCAAGTTCGACAAGCTTTCTGGGATTCAGGGCAAACCTAAGGATTCTTTCAAATTTTACTGGGGAGAAAGATCCAATCCCACTAAAGGCTTGGAGACTAAAACTATGACTTAGGGAACCCTCAGGAGGTGTAAAATTGAAATCTTGGGAGGGGGATGAGTTCATGCCCTCCTTCTAGCGCCAGTTTCTGTTGATGGGGTTTTGCTGACCGGGTCCGCCAACAGTCATAAGTTGTCACTGGGTTCTGGGGACACTGGCCAACTCTACCTGCAAAGGTCATCCAGGAGAATTATATTCTCCAGGCCTTCAAGCACCTGGGTGTCGGGTCACGATGGTGCGGGGCTCGGTTGGGAGAAGTGACTGTTTTCAAGGGGGGATAGCTGGTTTCTTCAACTCATTTTCTCTAGAGATTCAATCAAAGTAAGGTTTCCCTAAGCATTCTACACTTAGCAAATAAAGCAAAAAAAAGATCCTGCAGGGTTAGAAACGTATCATCTAACTACAGTCACGTTGAAATGTTTGGAACATCAATAATACTCTGGTAGACTACACTAAATACCAAAGAAACACATAACCATCAGCTAGCATTTTATCAGTAGCAGGAGTAAAGAGTTCGTTAATCTACTTTAACATACCAGAGTAAAAGACATAAAGAACATTAAAAAATGAAATACCATTAACTCAGAAGCAGGAATGCCAACAACATCATTGCCAAGAATTCTTCCTTCTTTATTAATGTTCCTTCCAGCAAGCACTGGTGCATGATACAATGGCGGCTCCAGGGGAGCATCTAGCTATTGAGAACAGAACAATGGAGCATTGAGCTCTACAACTAAAATAGGAAATTCCTTTGGTATTATCATGGACAATAAAATCATCAATTTTGTCGACCCTTGGAAATGGGCCATTTTGTCTATTTATGCAACTCTTCTCACCCTAACCCTATTTTACATCATGTCTCAATAAAATACAATATCTGGGGGCCGGTACTACCTGCGCCACCCTATAAAAGACCTGGAGATGGAATAGGTCTGCCATGTCATAAGAATAAGACAAGAATATACAGCGAAAGAATCAACCTCGAGAAGAGAGCCAGAAAGGAGGAAGAAGAAAGTAGGTCCCCTAGGGACCGAGGCTACATGCCTCATAAATGGGAAATGCGGTGCCCTATCTCCAATGTGCCAGGTGTACCTCTGAGAGACACCTTGAGAAGACCACCCTGTCAGAAACCAACTTTCGAGGCGACACCTCTTTGATGTGGCCAACCACCTTCTGATAGTCTTTATTAACGGCTTCTGAAAGTGACCGATCGGCCTCGGGGACCGGGACACAGATCACTTTAAAGAATACAAAATTTTTGGATCCGGGACTCCGGGATCCGGGAACTTTCATCCCAAAAAGAATAAAGAATACCCAATACTTGAATTCTCCTGGCCCCCGGAGAAAGCTCAAGGTTGCTTATTGTCGTTGAAATCCTAGAGGAGGCGGGATATGCCATCTTCATCGATATCCTTCAGGCCGGCCCTTCTGTGCTTGGCCACTTCAACTTGTTCCCCCAGGTCTAAAACATTTTCTTTGAATTCATCTGCCATCTTCGCCGCGTCATGACCACTAAGTATCATGCGGGTTAATCTTTCCATTTGGGCCCCATCCATCCCCTCTGGAGATTGATACCAGGACTTCATTATTTCATCAAAACTCCCCAAAACTGAATCTTTGGGGGTACATGTATCTGTGCTAAGGGGATCAACCCCGGAAGCCTTTATTACAAAAGACTTGTATAAATTAGAAGAATATTTTACAGTATTTACCTTATCTGGCAAGGACTCTACCAGTTACTTGGTTACCTCCAATGTGAGGTCAAGTCTGGAGTGTTGAGTTCTTACAAAATCAAATGACTCTTCACCCAGAATTTTGGACTCAAAAATCATGTCTTCTCCCAAGGTAAGGAGCTCTTCGAGCTCCACCTTCCATGCTTGGTAATTATTGGCATCACTCTCCCACTGCTTAATAAGCATTTCCACCTGATGAATAACCTACCGGGCCGTGTAAAAATTGGGGAGGGTGGACGCCAGGAACTGCCAGGTGTTTCCTATTTGCAGGGTGACCCACTTGTCCACTGCCTGGGATTTCTTTTTCATCACTCATAGGGAGTCTATGTCACTCTTCGGTAATTCTTCTGAGGTGGAGACCTCCAGAGGAGCGACAGTTGATTATTCGAACCAGCTCAGTAAGAAACCCCATAAGGTTTGCATTCTTTTCCTTTTCAGCCTTGAGCCTCTGGGCTTCCTTTTCATATCGGGCCTCCACTGCCCTTGCTGCCTCCTTCAGAAAATCTACCTCACCTTGCTTTCCCCTTTTGCCTAGGGATACCTCTACAACATTGTAGTCTGCGGGATCTACGGTTGCTTCATTGGCATTTGGAGGAGGTGTCGCCACAATGGCAACTATTTCTCCACCCGACCCAGTTCAAAGAGTATGAACTGTCTGGGCTTTCTTGGCCTTTGGCGGGTCCTGGGCTTGGGCCATCAGTTCTGCTAAGGAGAGAGGAATCACAGGGGCGGACTGAGCCTTTCTTTTTCTACTCTCTACTAGCCACTGAGGGGGGAGGGTTGGCCTTCCTACCAGAATTTGTTCCCTTGATTCTTCCTCAGTGTTTTGTGGCTGTGATTCCTCGGTGGCATGGACCTCATCCATCCTCCCTGCCTTGACTTCTTCTTTAGCAACATTTTCTTTGTCAACCTCCATCTCCTTAGCCTTGTCCTTTGTACCTATTCCTTTATCTAGACTCTGGTAGGCTTCCTCAGGGATTTCTTCTTCAAGTTTCTCCTCTTGTTGCTCTTCTTCTTCTGCTGGGGCCTCTTCTTTTGTCGACACCTCTTTCGGCAGTAGGGGACGTGATGGGCCAAGATTTAGAGTTTGGGCCACTGTAATCACCTACCCGAAGGTGGCTCTTTGGAGTGGCCCTTGGAATGCGGCAGCTGGAGTTACGGTTATTCCCAAAGGTCCGGTTTCCCCAGCGGATGCCATTTGTTCGCCTTGCTTTAGTTGGTCCACTCCCGGACCTTGCATCTCTTGAGCCCCAGATATGATCTCTGGTTCTGGCTCTTTTTCTTCGGCCTACTGCTCTTGTTCCTGTGCAGGTTCTTGTTCCAAGTCTTCTTGGTCTGCGGCCTCTTTTTTTGTCTCTAGGACTTCCGTCTCCATTTGTGTATTGTCCCCTCACAAATTTACAAACTCATCGGTTGCAAATACATCATCAAATTCTTCTTGCAAAGGGGGACTGGCTGGGACTTGTGCAGGCCCTACTTCTTTCTCCAGCTCTGGGGAACTGGAAGAAAGGACCTCAACTTATTAGGGTTGGGACGTACCTAACCCCAGCTCTACCTTAGGCTTCTTATTAAGCCTCTTCCTTTTGTGGGTAATCAAAGGTGGCCCCGCATCGGCTATTACCGCCGCCTCCATGGGATCCACCCCCGTTTCCTTCACCATTAGGGCTTCCAGCGACGGGGAGGAAGAGGGACGAATTGGTCCAGCCATGAGCGGGAGAGTGGCCAGCCTCGTTATTAACTATTCCCTCATCTGCTGGGAAGCTACCATAGATTGCTTGATCTGCTCCTGTATAGGGAATTCTTGCGCAGGAGGGGTCGTGTCTATCCCTTTTCCTTTATCTGCACCCTGTGAAGAAGTCACGGCCCCCGGGGTCAATTTGGGTCCCGGCTGTGGTGTTAACTTTGGCACCAGTTGGGGAGCTTGGCGAGTACTCTCGGGGCACACCCTCTTGAAATAGGTGTGACTTCGCTTGACCACCTCCCGAGTGAAGTCCTTAATCATGGGCCCCTTCTGGGTAGCCCAATCCACTGGTGGTAGAGCCATTTTATTGATCCCCTTGGCCTTGTATTGGGGGTCGATGGTGGGGGCAGTGTCTGAGAAATCCTCTGGGAACCTCCGGAGTCTCAACAGTTGCATCATTCCGGCCGTCATCCTGACATAGTGACGGCTTCACACCTCCACATCATCTTGGCAATCTGCCTAGAAGTCCTCCATATGTATATGATGGGGCTTTGAAGCCCAGGGTAGTGTCGTTGCTATTTTCCCATGCGGATCAAAGTTCTTCCGTGCCAGATAGAATTCCTGCAAGTTATAACTTTTTAGCTCATTGTCTGCCTCCTTCGCGGCGGCCAGACTGCAGGTGTAATTCCCACAGGTGATTGGGAATGGAATGTTGGGTATCTTTTTGAGGTTGAAGAGGGTATGCACCTCCATCAGCTGCCTGTAGTATTCCAAGAGCATGATCTCTTCCCCATAGTGTTTGGACAACAAGTAGGGTTTCCAGGAGAAGCCGGCGACCCTAATGTATGTGTGCTGTTGGAATTGAATATAATAATGTCCATGATTTTGGACCAAGTTCATCACCTCCGAGGACAGGTGGTATCCGGCATCCCGGGTGGGGGTAAGCAGATGGTAGTAAATGAATGAGTCATTTACTCTGCAGAAACTAGGGAAGCTGGCCTCCCATTGAATTTGTGGGAAATGGTCCCACGGTGCTTTTTGTTTCGGGCCAATCCCAAGAACGCCATTTGTAAGTAGGCCATTGGAATGGGGCCTCTGCTATGCTAGGGCCCAGAAAATATAAGAAGACATATAAAACTTCTACTTCCTGTCCAGCTAAAGGAACTGGGAGTCGATGTGATTAGAGATTATTGTGGCCCAGTTGAAGAATTCTCCCTTAGTGGAGATGCCGAAGAGGAAATAGTACATCCATTTGGCAAAATCCTGGGTGGAGGGCTGCCCAAATACCTGGGCTAATGCTATTATCCCCATTTGGATGCTCTCCTTGAATTCAGAGCGGGGGATTTCTATCTTCATCCTCTTTGGGGCCTTAAGCCAGTGGGTATTCATGTACACCCGGGTAGCATCCTCCAGTTGTGTAAACTGAGCCAAGGCATCAGTCCTTGTAACTACTGTGGCTCTATTGAATTGTGGGATTCCTAATCCTGCCCGAAATGTGTCTGGGTGGAGGGATACCAAAGGAGTGGGGTATCCTATGGGTTCTGTGGCCGCAAGCATAACAGCCTGGACAGAGGAGTTGTAGTTGGCCGCTAGCGTCAAGATAAGCTCTGGAGACTGCATGGAGCACGGGAAGCAAGCTACCCGGAGGATCCCGGAGCCTTCGACATTAATCGCTAATTGATCTCCAGCTTGTCGCTGGATGTGCATCACTTTTACCAAGGCCTACATCTCTGCCCATGTTCCGACGCTAGTGTCGGTTATAAGCTTAACCTTGGACTCAATCTTTGAGCCTATGATGATGTTGTTCTGGACGAACTTCATGGTGAGGGGCAGTTTCTCCAGGGCCCTTTCCATCTTGGATTTTCCAGCTACCCTAGTGGTTGTTGAGGGAAGTTCTAGACTTCCGGGCAGGGAGGATGCGGATGCTTCAGACATGATTGATAGATGAACTCTGGGAACCTGCAAGGCAGAGCGACTGTCAGAATATTTTTATCAAAATAAAATAGTTACTCCGGGGTCTGGAGATCTTACCACCGTGACGTTTGCTTTTCCTGAAAAGTTAGTTTCATGCAAAGATACCCGAAAATCAAAACACATTGTAGACTTAAAATCTTCATTAAACATCCGGGCCTGGGGATCTTATCACACTAGGTGAAGACACAGGATGGATGGTGGTAAGAGACCTGAAGCTCGGGGAAACGACCATTAGCGAGAATATGTAAAAAGCCAAGTCATCACACCCACATGGGCGCCACGTGCGTAGGTATTAAATGGAAGTTATGGCGATGACGGCGGAGCCAACTGTCCAAACGCGTGAAAAGGGAAAGCCACTTGGCTAGGATTGATTGTGCACATGGGATATAAATGAGGTTCTGACAGGCTTCATGGAGGAGAGAGAAAACTGCCTATTTGAAACCAACCAAGAGCCGAGCTTCAAACAGGTGGTTTTTTGCCTTGAAGTGAGCTTAGAGGCGGAAAACCAGACACAGAGGTGACTCTACCAGCCCGTTTAGCCACCCGAAAGGATATACATAGAGCTGAAGGATATATACAAAGACATAGGAGGATATCCAGAGACCATATACAACTAAACACGAATACACAGGTATAAACATATATACATAGACACAACATGGAGTGACGTCTGTGGGAAAACTAGACAAGGAAGAACAAACTATCTATAGCTATCTACAACTACCTATAGCTAAACCACCTCTGCGTAGAGGGTGGACAACCCTTTGGCAGAGAGCTGACCCACCAATGGGCGGCGAAACCAGAAAACAAAAAACCAAACATAGAAACGAAACAGCGAAACAAAACAAACAAAACAAAAATGAAACAAAGGAACACCAGAGAGGCAAAAGTGGAAATGCCAACCTGAGAGCGTAGAAGGCGGAGGGCAGGGAGGATTTACCGTAGGAGCTCTGCAATAGCTCGAGTTGTCAATTGGTTAGAGTCACCACCGCGAAGCACTTGCACTTGCCTGAAAGTAATTAGAAATGTTAAGCATCGATTATCACAAACTCTCTGCAAATGCTCTGCTAATCGCTTTGGAATTGCTTTGTTAATCGCTCTGAGTTCTTGGAAGTTTTGATCGCGGTAAATGTGAAAGTGACAGATAAGTTCTATTTATACCCGCGATAAAAGACGATCTTCCCCCTCCTTCAGCAACCTTCTGACAAGCAAACCTCCGGACCCCCGGGCCTGAGGATTCCCCGTGATGATGTTCCTTGAGAACATCATGATGAATAATCCTGGAGTCTAGAATCCGGTTTCCAATAGAAGGCAACCTCTGGGACCAGAGTCCCGCAGATGGAAAGAAAACAAACAAGACACAACGCCGGGGAAGAAAACCCTGGAGAAAGAAAACAAAAAGGGAAAGAAAAACAAGGCAAAGCTGCAAGCAAAAGCAAACAAAAGCAACAAAAAAAAAAAAGGGGGACCCAACATTTTGCACACAAAATGCAGGGACGGGGATGCAGGGCATAACACAACCAAAATGCAAATTACAAGAATATTTTTTGCAAAAATTTGAAGGTGCCAAAAACCACAACCTATCTCTCAATAACTAAGTTTTCTACTTTATATTCGAGGAGGAATATACCTCGAATACTTTTTCTCACAACATGGTTTTTCTCAAGTTAGAGCTAGAAGTAAAGCCAGCTACAAGATATTGTAAACATCTTGCAAAATAGTAATGAACAATCAACCAACCTAAAAACTCAAGTCTCTTAATGGGAGAATGTATATATATGCAACTTCTGAATCATATATGGAAGTGGTGTATTTTAGTAGAGAGACATAATATATGAATGAAAAAAGAGAATGAGACTTGCATTTTGATATGGAGATATAATAGAATATCATGAATATTCCTTGTATTTATATTATGGATGAATATTTCCTATGTTGATATTGTTGTATGAGTTATATGTTCTTACCACATATGTTTGTTTCTCTTAGTATATCCTCTAGGGTAAAACCTAACTACATAAGACAATTTAGGGTACATATCTTTGGACAAGTATTATCCCTATTTCTCTTGCTAACATTCCACTTCCTTTGTTGAGAAAATGGAGACAAAAATAAAGAAATTTTAAAGCATAAATAAGAAAAAAATTAGTTTTCACCAGACCCTAACATCCACCTCTATGATATGGAGGTGGAAATCAGGGGATGGAAAATGGAGAGGGGAAGGAATCTGAAAAGACCCTTGAACCATTGCAATTATTCACATTCTAAATTGACCAAGTAATATATGATGACCTAAAAAGTAAAAAAAAACAATTCCATGGAAAAAGGAGATACTAAAATTGCAAGAGATACCAAAGAGGTTATTGAGGCAACAACAGACAAGAATATCAAATAAATAAAGGAAAAGTAGGATGAGGGAAGAGAGGAAATATTCTATATAAGAATAAAAGAAAGGAAAGAAAAGAGAAATAACAAGTTGGTAATATAGAAAAATAAAATTCAAATAAAAGGAAGCATGCCAAAAAGTGTGCAACAAAAGTAATAAAAGGAAAAGGAAAGGAACTAGAAGCCAAAGTTGTGGAAAAGGGACAAACAAAGTTATGATGTAAAATAATATTAGTCCTAAAGAGAAGTGTGTCATCTCTAAATTGAATTAGTATGATAAAACGATATGACCCTCAGATCATCTTTTGTACCCTATGGAAAATATATCATATAAAAATATAGAAAGGAAAATAGAATATGAAGGATGCACAAAAAAAAGGATTATAGAAAATTTATGCTATAGATTGGGATAATCAAGAATGTAATAACTAGGCACTTAAGTGGAAAATAATAGAAAGTACTGCTCAAACAAATAAGAACCGAAGGGAATACATTTGGATAAGAGGAAAAAATGAGTACCATACAAAAAGTCTCATATTTGAGAAAGGCACAAACAATGTTGAGGAGCATATTTACTTACTAGAATCCATATGGTTAGTAGAAATGAGACTAATAACAATGCAATACTAATTTATTTCATTATTTCATTGAGAAATGAACCCATAAAATACTATTGAAAGGAATGTCTAAAAAATAATAAGCAATGAAATGATGTGTGGAGGGTATGTTTGGAAATTTTTGATAGCCCTTAACTTTCAGCTTAATGAGTAAGAAAAATGAGGAAACTCTCCCAACAAGAACATGAATCAATCACAAAATTCGAAAGCTAATTCAAAGAGGTAACAAAAGATTTAGGGTACCTCTCAATGACAAAAAAAAAAATTTGGAATGGTTACTTTTTATTGTAACACCAAAGTTAATGATGGTGCTAAATGACAGAGGATTCACTACATACTTAGAATTAGTGAGACTAGCCTTATAGATAGAGAACTAATCATGGCACAAGGTGAAAAAGGAAAGAGAAAATAAAAGAGTGAAGAAATTAAAATTGGAAATTGAACAAATATGGATAAGGCAAGAAATCATGAAGTGAAAGATTAGACCACAAAGGCCAAATATTTGGTGCTCTTACTATGATAGAGAGGGTCATATGCATAACAAATTCTATAAGAAAATTGGAGAGAATAAGGCTAATGTGCTAAGGGTGGATCTTCACCCAATGAGAAAACCAAATTCATTATATTGTAGAAATTTCATAGAATAGGATATCCATGATACAATAGATTGTCCATCTCAAAGGTTTCATGTGAAGGAAGAACCAAAATTTGATAGAGACATAGTGTGTGCAAAAAGGATGGAAAAAGAACCACTATTTGCACTAGACAATGGGTACACAATACCACCATAGCAACAAAACTAGAGGAATAAATATAAAATATAGAATCCAAAACCATACCAAAATGGGTTATTTTAGGGAGGTTTGAATGTTAAGGACAAAAGAAGAAAAAATGTGAATTTTGTAGCCAAGAGATCGTGGTCTCTTTAATAATGAGAAGGCATGCAAACATTACAAAAGTGCAACACCATAATCCTAAGGGGAGAATGCATAGAGATAAAATGAAAGTAGGGGAGAAATACTCCTCTGCAAAGTACCAATGACCTCTTCAAAGGAAACAAGAAGAAGCTATAAAGCTAAGAAGAAGGAAGAATATTCTTTAGAATATGGAAGAATAGAACAAGAGGAATACCAAATCAAACAAGAACCAAAGAAAAATGCAAAAGTAGCAATGTTAATCAAGTAGGAAACCAATATTAGAAAACAATTGAATGTAATAATAGAAGAGAAGAGCTCAAAGGAGGAGAAAGAGTTCTGGCTTACCAGGAAAAAGCATGACCAAATCATTAAATAAACTAGGAGGATAGTGGAGCAAGAACAACACAAATATAAGGATAAAACATTTGTTTTTATAACAAGTTATGGTACTCAAACAAATGACACCAAAAGTAGGATATCGTCATCAAGTGACAAGGTTGAAGCAATTTATAAAATACTAAAATGAGAAAGATACACTACAAATCAAGATAGTAGGAAAGCATTGGAAGACCATACCAATCATGATTGATATTTATATTTACTATAGGGAGATTTATAAAGTAATGGTGGACTTATAAGTAGATGTGAATCTAATTCTAAAAAGGATATGGGAGTATTTGTAAAATTGATGATTTATCCCACTCCTTATACCATCATCCTTGCCTATGAGACTGGTATGATAGGAACTTGGAAGCATGTGGAAGTTAATATAAAAGGGATAAGATAGATGGTATACTTTGAGGTGGTCATATTCAAGGAGGCATTTGATTCATTTGATACACTTTTGGGACTAAGATGGTTTGTTGATTCATGAGGAGTGATAGATTCCAAAAAGAAGGAAATATAATTCGTGGATAATAAAAAGATAGTGCAAATCCCTTTGGGGGAGAACCTAGACTAGTCCTATGTAGAATAATTCAATGTAAAAGAATATGAAGATGATGACAAAAACATAAACACTATAAAAAATTTATCTACAACTGAATTAAGAGAAGAATCCAAATTGGAAGGAAAAATAAAAGTAAATGAAATAGATATAAGCTAAAATAGTGATATTGTAATGCAAGCATGAATGAATGATGAATCAAAAGTCTACTCATGTAGGATATTTGGCTATTGTAGAGTATTTATGATTAGGAAATAATTAGAGAAGGATTCTACCTTAGAGGAAGTATTGCAAGATAAATATGTTAACACAAAGAGCATACCTATTTATTCCAGAGTTGGAGATTTGAGAGCATACATTGCACAGATGGAACAAACCTTTAGAATGAAGACCACAAACTCAAAATCCTAATGTATGAATTCACCTATAGTGTCACATGATAGTATTACATAAAAATTGATCATGGAGAAAGAGAGCTACAAGAACTGGTTGAACACAAAAGGGAATACTTAAACAATCCAATCAAGTTAAGGGAGTAAAATATTATGGTAGAACCAAAACCTAAACTGGTAAATATAGGGGGCTATTGTGATGAAAAATTAGTGGTGTAAGTAGTAGAATCCCTTTCCTAGTTCCAAGATATGTTTCCTAGAACATTTTTAGAAATGAGAGGAATTAAAGAAGTAGGAGTAATAAAAATCTAACCAAAGGAAGGAACTAAACTAATATAGAGGAGACCCTATAGATTGATCAAGAATAAGAATACTAGAGATAAGAATTTGTGTAGACTTTAGGGAATTGAATAAAACTTGTGTACATGATCCATTTCTCACACAATTCACAAAATAAATCCTAAAATTAGTAGTAGGTAGAGAGATGTATTCATTTAGAGATGGTTTATTCAAATGCCATCAAGTCACAATTAGAGAAGATGATCACCCAAAGACTAATTTTGTGATGGAATGGGAGTCATATATACACAATGATACAATTTGGATTTAAGAATACTCCTATGGTATTCAGTAGAATGATCAACCCTTTTAAGGACTTCATATATGATTTTATAGAAGTGCTATTGGATGATTGGATGATCTATGAATTGGTTAAGGATTATATACAAGCACTCAGCATGATGTTAAATAGGTGGAGAAGCATGTAGATATCACTGAACCTGAAGAGGTGTGTTTTTGCAATACTCTTTGGCACATTGTTAGGCCACATTATATACAAGGAAGGATTAATGGTGGATCCTTTGAAAGTTGATTTGATACTAAAACTACCACCACTAATGAGTACACTAGAATTCAAAATATTTTTTGGGTATACCGAATGCCATAGGAAGTTCATATAGGATATGCTAGTATTGTCATACCACTATAAGAACTCCTAAAGAAGAATAATTGGAAGAGTATGACCTAGAATAAGGGACCTCAAAAGGAATATGAAACTTTGAATCAAAAACTTATGGAATCACAAATACTGTAATTCCTATATTGGAAAAACCTAGTTTATATTCATTTAGATGCTTTTGGTATAACTATACGAATAGTGCTAGCATAGCCCAAGGAAGTGATTTGTTTAGTAGCTAATATTATCCAATTGGATAATTTTCAAAATTTGAGATGGACCCCTCAAAGGTTGAATCAATACTCTGTTGGCTCGCTCCAAAGGCATCTAGTGAAGTGATAAGTTTCCATGGATTAGCTCAGTTGTATAGGAAGTTCATAAGGAACTTTAGTGAAATACATGCTCCTATACTTGACACAATAAAAGGAGATGTAAAGACCAAGTTACAAAGGACAGTTTCCAGACAAAGGCTTTTAAATATTGAAGAAGAAGGTGGATACACAACCTATGCTAGTTCTACCAACATTTGACAAACTCTTTACCATAGAATGTGATGCAAGAAATGTTGCAGTAGGGGTAGTGTTAAATCAAGAAGGTAGACCTGTGACCTTTTTAAGTGAAAACCTCAATGAAGCTAAAAGAAGGTACTCTTTTATGACTTGGAGTTATATGCTTTTGTTCATACCTTAAGTAAATGGAAGAATTACCTCTTGCAAAAGGAATTTGTTGTTTATATAGATAACCAGGAACTTAGTTTCCTTAACTCTCAAGGTAAGTAGAGTCATAGGCATATCAAATGGGTAGAGTATCTATAGTCCTATACATTCACAATTAAGAACAAGAAGGTTCAATACAATAAATTTGTTGATGCTTGAAGTAGAAGGTTGTTGAAAGTCCAAGAAATTTAGTTAAAGAGTATTGGGATTGATAGTTTTTAGGAGCACTATAAAGATGATGAAGATTTTACTACAACCTACAAGGTATGTTAGGATTTTGAGAATCACTTCCATAGTGACTGTGTAGATTATAAATTGCAAGATGGATTGTTGTTTAAAGGATGTCAGCTCTATGTAGCAAGGGGGTCAATGAGATAAAAATTTATCCAAGAAAAGCATAATGGCAGTTTGAGTGGACATTTTGGGTTGAACAAAACCTTCGAATTGGTACAAAGATTCTACTATTGGCCAAAGATGCATAAAGATATCAGAAGGTATGTAGAATACTACACTATATGCCAAAAATCCAAAGGAACTTCTTCAAATTTTGGACTCTATTAGCCTTTACCAATTCCCAATGAGGCATGAGGGTGTGTAAGTATGGGTTTTTTGTTGGGATACCTAAGACAAAGACTAGTTTTGATATCATCTATGTTGTGGTAGATAGATTTAGCAAAATGTCTCATTTTATTCCTTGCAAGGTGAGCCATGATTCTAGCCAAATAGCCAATGTGTTTTTCAATAAAGTCATTAGGATTCATGGTTTACCAACCAGCATAGTGTTTGATAGAGACTCAAAGTTTATTGGTCATTTTTGGAAAACCCTATGGAAAAGGATAGGAACAAACTTGTCCTTTGGGTCTACATACCATCCTCAAACTGATGGGAAAACATAAGTTGTAAATAGGGCACTGGATAGCCTCTTAAGGTTCCTGCAAAGGAGTATGGGAAAACATGGGATTGGGTTATTCATCAAGTTGAATTCGCATACAATGACACTGTTAACATGACAACGATGAAGAGTCCATTTGAAATTGTTTATAGGCCTACATCTAAGGGGTGTATTGGATCTTAGAGACTTTGGAGGAATGGAAAAGAGAAGTGGATACGTTGTGGATTTTGCACAATCCATGAAGGAGATACATGAGCAAGTGAAACATTATGTGACAAAGAACAATAAACAAATTAAGGACAAAGTTGATGTTAATAGGAAGGATATGTAGTACCAAGTTGGAGACCTAGTCATGGTTCATTTGAATAAAGCAAGGTTATAGAAGGGAATCCCTAACAAGTTGCAAATGAGGAGACTTGGCCCATGTAAGATTTTGGCCAAATATGGAAACAATGCCTATAAAATTGAGTTACCTCCTTATATAGGTCTGTCTCATGTCTTCAATGTAGAAGATATAGTACCCTAAAAGGGTCCCAGTTAAGAAAAAGATAAACAAGTACCTAAAGTTACAGAGGAAGTATAAAATTTTCCTTTACTCTCTCAGCCTAAGCCACTAGCAAAGAAGATATTGGGGTCTAGAATAGCTAAAAATAATAGACACAAAGTGTATATGGAAAACTTTGTGAAATAGAAGGATATGGAAGTAGATGAAGCTACCTGGGTCCCTAAAATAGATTTCAAGAAGTTTGGTATTGATCGTGCACTCTTATCAACTAGTGTGACTTGAGTTCTTTCCTCCCGGGGAGAATGGTGCAGGAGCACTTAGGGGTTTAGATCAAATAACCCTATAAATTTGGCTTGTGTGACCTTATTAAAGTAAAAATTTGAATAAAGATGAGATGAAAGTCCAATAGATTTGTTTGGTTGGTTTTGTGACTTGTTTTGTCTAGGTAGCTAAGATGTGCCAAGTTGTTCAAAAAGTTGCAATGAGAGTCAAATTTGGGCATAGTATGGAAGATGACACCAAGAGTGCATAGAATTTCATGTTTTAGTAGAAAAAATTTTTAGGGGTGTAAGAACACCACTATGCACCATTAGGTTGCAAATTTGTAAGGGGAAATCAAAAATTGCAAAAGTTGCAAAAAGTTGCTTGACAACTTTTGAAAAGGACAGTGCATTTTGGTGTCAATTTAGTTATGGGCCCGCACAATGGTTTGTAAAACCTTTAGGATTCATATATAAGACCTCTCAAGGCACTGCACGGAGGTTGGAATATTTTACATTAGTTGTGCTCGATAATACAAGTTGACAGTTTTCTAAGTTTTCTTGGACAGTTTGTTTGTAGTGTGAATAAATCAAGAAATATTGATTGAATTTGAGTTATTTTCATTGTAATTATATAGAATAGAGTTTTTTTTATCTATGAGTACAAAAGTTGCATTGTTGTATATTTTTTTTGTTCAAAGAATAATCAAGAACTAAAACTGTGTTCACTGGTAGTTTTGGGGTCTTGCTAATAAAATGCCTCCATCTTGAAACTCCACATTGGAATCTTCACGACCATTGGAATTATTTAAGTTGAGGACATGTATAGTATTTTTGTTATAGTGGCATTTTAGGAAAATCAAAAAAAATATTTTGAGAGCAAGCCCTGGGTGAGCCGAGTGAAAGCTCGACTAGGGAATTTTAAGTTACAGTGTTTAATTCTTGCAGGAGTGGATTTAACTAAAAAATCAAATGATGCAGAAGGGAGTAAGGAGGATAGGAAAAGTCCTGGAAGGAGGATAAATTTTGGTTCAATCCATTTGAATGGGTTATGAGCAGAGAAATGGACTTCAAGCATAGTTAGGCTTGAAAAGACCTAAATTGGGGTTTCGTATTGTACAGAAGCTTGGAGACCTAAGACCTAAAAAATATTTTAGGTCTTCCAAAAGGGTGCTTGGAATGGCCAACTGATCTTAGGTTCATTCATAAATTTTTGGAAATAGAGCCCAAAAACCTTATAATTAGGGCTAATTGAGACCTAAATCCTAATAGGCCTAAAACTACCAAGGTTAGAAAGAGATGAAAAATGCTTGAAAGTACAGTCAAAATGGATTTCTACCAATGTGTATTGAAGTGGTTTTGAAGTCCCTACCCTTGCAAGATATTTGTGAGGTAGTAGTGAAGTTGACACCACAAGATTGGAAGGATGAGATTGATGACTAGTTTGATTGTGACTTTGGAATGATGGGAAGCTCTAGAAGAAGAAATGCTACCAAGGTTCAAAACTAGTTGTTCAAGACCCTATAATGTCCTTATTGAACCAAGATCAACTATGATATGAGGATAAACTTGGAGCCTCCCTATCAATCTCCAAGCTAATATCATGAATATTTTGGGTTGTTAATGTGCTAATCTTTAGGTTAATTACCTGTGTTTATGCCTTACGATCAAGGAAGTTAGTCCAAACTTCTAGAATACCATCCTTGAAAGAATCAAAAAGAATATTTCTAGATGGAAGGGTAAAATTCTAAGTAGTTTTGGGAAGCTTCAACTTCTCCATGCCTCCCTACAAGGTATCCGAGCCTACTTCTTATCCATTTTCAAAATATCTAGGGTGATGGTGGAAAAATTGGAAATAATCCAACACTCGTTCCTCTAGACTAGTATGGAGGAAAAAAGAGAATGACTTTGGGCAATTGGGATATTGTTTGTAAACCCAAAATTATGAAAGGTCCTAGAATAAGAAAGTTGACTGAACTTAATAGAGCTTTGATTGCTAAAGTAGGTTGGTGATTGGTTTCTGTTCTTAATGACTGGTGTAAAATAATGCAAGCTAAGTACCTGAATAATGGTAGATTCCATAGGCATTTTGACTCCAATGACCTCCTTTCTAGGTCAAATTTTTGGGCCAATATCCTAGAAATTTGTTCCATTATCAGAGAAGGGTTGAAGTGGCAATTTGGTGGTGGTAAAACTATCATATTTTGAGAGGATCCTTGGCTAGGTGATAAACCTCTAGCTACCACTCCTTTCTTTCACCTAATGAGAAGAATAAAGGCTCATTTTTGGAACCTCATTGTGGATTACATCTCCTAGGGTGGCAAATGAAAATTCCTTAGGCAGCGCAGTGGGGACAACCCAACTCTTACTTTGAAGATTGATGAGTTCCAGGTTATGTTGGCTGAAGTTAGGATCCCTATATTCCTAAGCAATGATGATTTTATCAGGACGAGGAACCTAGTAGGCACCTTTTCTGTCAAATCCACTTATACTCTCCTGATAATGAATAATGCTTATATTGATAGTTGGAGGAAAGTATTCAATTGACAAGTAATTCCCAAGGTCAAATTCTTTTTGTGGACATCAATGCATGGTAAAATTATCACTTAGGAAAACCTCATCAAAAGAGGTTTTCAGTTTCCTAACCACCGTATTCTCTACAAAGAGATGAAGAGGCCATAAAAAACTTGTTTATCTATTTCCCTTTTGCCTCCTACATATGGAATGATATTCTTCAAAGATTCAATATTCAATGGGTTTTTAATGTGGATATTTAGCAATTCATCTACAATTGGAAGTTTCCCTTGAAACACCCCCCTCATAAGAAAACTTTGGAGGCAGATCCTATCACATTTTTTTGGTGTCTATTGAAAGAGAGAAATAATAGGATTTTTCAGGGACTTTGAAAGCACTGTTTATAATTTTGTTATCAATCCTCAACAAGATTATCCTTGAAAACATTATGGTAAGTAACTGGAAAATCCTTGTTGAACCTCCCTCTCCTTTGGATTGTAACCTGGCAGAGAATTGGAAGCTCCCCGAGTCCTTTCATAAGCATGATAGATTTAAGAAAATTTCTAGAAGGAACATTGTTTGGGAACCCCCCAACATCCTAGTTTCAAGTTGAATTTTGACAGTGCTTCTAGGATCGGTGTTTTTTTGCAAGTGGGATTATCAAAGCTCATAGTGGTGGCCTTATTATTTCATATGTTGGTAATCTAAAAAGCTCCACAAGTAACCAAGCGGAAGAGATGGCTTTATTATCGGGGCTGAAAATTGGCCTCTCCATTGGCATAAATACATTGGATATCAAAGGAGACTAAATAAATTGTCAAAGCCACTAGAGGAACCATGAAGGTTGGCTAGAGAATTGAGGAAATCCTTAAAGAAATTATAACTCTTATTACTGGCTTGGATCTTTTCACTATTCAGGATACCTATAGAGAAGTAAATTTTGTTGTTGACTCTATATATGTGATGGGATTGGAGAGGAAGGGTCTTCACTATTGGAGATAGGATCATTCCCTACCAGAGGAAAAAAAATCCCTTATAGGGAAGGAGAAAATAAAACATGTTCTCAATGCAAGGTGTTAAGATGGTGTTCTGGACCCTTTGTTTGTTGGTTGGCCTTTGGAATGGAAAAGCGGGACAATTTTCAAATTTGAATTTTTTTTTTTGATCAGTAAAAGGCTGAAGCCCGTATATTAAATTAAAATTTCTTAATTAGAAATGTCTCCATTCACTACAGGCACTGGTAGGAAAGAATGGTGAAGAAAACCTCCAGTCTTGCTCGAGACCCAAGGTGTAGAATAATAAGTACAATGTATAATTTATGAGAGCATCCCTCTGTTACAAATAATTATGAAGTCATACCTTCATTTACATAGCTTTAAGGAAAATCCCTTAATCACTTTTCTTGAATGTTGTTATATAAGGTTATATTTAATAAATGTGTTGGTGTGAACCCTTGATTGCGTACTATCGATCTTGTTCCATCGTTCCTTATCCTTTTTTTCGTTCTTTGTATCTTATTTCAATTAACTATTTCATGCACACATATTACCACTAAAGAAAACCATATCTAATTCAATTTGATTTAGCTAGTCATATTATTAAAAAATCAAGAAGTTAATATGCATTTGATTAGTCAATTTAGTAGCCTAGTGTTCATAATTCCATTTTAGGGGGGGCTTTATCTTATACCAACTTTACACTATCTAGATGATATTTATTATTCCTTTCCTTAGACTTAAGCTTGTTATTATCTCATAACCCACACATCCATTATAATGAAGAAGGAAGAAATTAGATTAACTAGGTCATTCACTTATTTCATCATATTAGGAGTGCTTTGTCACGTACTTGAATTAAGTTATCTATATATGATTTTTGCTTATACTTACTGATTTGATTAAAGTAGCAACTGTAGAGATTTGGGGAAGAGGGAGATTTTTGATAATAAATATCAATACAAATACATTGAAATATCTAAATGCATATACATATATATATATATATATATATATATATATATA
>MU223708.1:3618392-3673384 GCA_018584345.1 Thuja plicata | reverse complement strand
AACATAGTGAATGCTAGGTCAAGTGATAAACTATTAGTGATAAATCCTCTAACAAGGTCACACTTAACAGTGTGTTTGTAACCTTTAATAGGGTTGTATCTTCACTTAGCTCACTTCAAAAGAGTAAAAATTTTGGGTTACCAGTCCCAAGTGGTTTTTCCCTTAACAGGGTTTCCACATTAAAAATCCATGTGTCAAATGTGTATATGGTTCATTTCTTTAATGTTTTGCTTTACACATGTAAAGAATAAAATAATATATAGTGTTGTTTGTGGATTCATCAATCATAAAATCCCTTACATTTAAATATATTATGGGGGTAAATAAGATGCTCTCCTTTTATACTTAGATATGCAAATGAAAGATCCAAGTTGATTAACCCAAAAGGAAGGATCAATACATAAATGAATCAACCATTTGGAAAAAAGAATAAGTAAGGAAGATCTTAAGTACCCATTGATTTGTTGATTTGAATGTATTTTAGATTTAGATAGATTTATAACCTTAATTGAATTGAATAGGATAAATGCACTAACCTTGAAATATTGCAGATCTGAAGAATGTTGTTTTCTGAAGCCTGTGTTGAGTTTCTGGAAAATCTGAGACTGGATCTTGAACAGAAACGCAGAGATGGAAAAAACCCATGAATTGTTTTATGTTCTGAGATAATTCTAATTTGTACCCTCAAGTCAATCTCACCATTTTCCAGAATTTCTGATTGCACCCTAGGTCACAATCAATCTAAAAAGTTTCATACTGAAATTCTATTTTCGGATCCTGAAAGTTTGCCAAAAAGGGTATCCAAATCTCCGTCCTGATCTGCTATTATGAACCTGTGCTTGCAAGAAAAGTGGTTTGTTTTGGGGAGGGGGGTTTGCCTTAGTCAAACCCTAATTTGGGAATTAACCTTGAAATCAATAATTGAAATAAAGAATTCTAGCAAGTAGTAGAAGTAAATCTAATAATGAAACTATGATATTCGATAGATATGCAATTGTACTTTAAATGTAAGTAACTATGCAAATATGAAAGCTTGGACTCAATTAGAAACCATAAACCTCCATGATTGTATGCTTGGAATCCACCTTGAAGGGAGAATGATTGAGTGTTGAGGATACACAAAGGATCTTGAGGAAGATCACACCACCATGATGGATAGATCTAGGGTTTGAATGATGAATCTTGAATGCATGAACCAAATCCCTTCAAAGGCTTGACAGCTTGAATCCTTGATCTTCAATGGAGAACTTGAATGCTTGAGAGGAAGACTTGAACACTTTGAAAGCTTGAAAACATGTAGAACAATGGATTCTTGAATTTTTTTCTTTACTTCTTTAGAGGCACTTAATCATACATTCCTTGGTTCTTCGTTTACAGAGACTTAGAGAAAATGAGAGGAGAAATATTCCTTTTATATGAAACTAGGGCACAATATTCTAGAGAGGCTGACATAGGGGAATTAAATTCCAATTAGACCCATGGCCCTAGAAGAGGACCTATATTAAATATAATTTAATATTTGTCACTTCAGAACCCAAAACAGCCGACCCAGAAGCAGGAAATGAATTTTTTATGACCTCCAGCAACCGACAGACTTCCAGATTTGAAAGGGGGACCTAGGTCAAGGTTGAGGTCATCCTTGACCTAGGTCAAGGTTGAGTTCATCCTTCACCTAGTTCAAGATCAAGGTCGACCTTGACCCAAGGGGTTGGGACCCCTAGAAAACATGCCAATTGGGATGGAAGGTGCCCAGAGAGGCCCAATCAGGGTCCTAAACAGGCAGAGGAGTAGGAGAGGATGCAAAAATGAGGGGACAATATGATGGTGGTAAAAAACACCCCCTAAGGAGGGATAAATGTTGTTAACATGGAAGTGCTTCCATTTTAAGATGATACAACACATTACTAAATCAGGATTGATCAATAAACACTAAGTTATTTACTATATTTCGGTAAAGACTAAGACTGATATTCGGTAAAGCTTAAGAAAAGGGATTAACAGTAAACTCTGAGCAGTAGTTATTTGATAAGATCATTTAAACACATACATCTTGTAGGACTGAAGATAACTAGAGGTTTATATATGTGGTATAAATTTTTGGATTGAATTATTGGGTTAATTTTTGAGGCCACTGACTCACCCCCCCCCCCTCCTCAGTTATTCTAACAATTGGTATCATATCTTTGTGTGCATAGAAGGNGCCACTGACTCCCCCCCCCCCCCTCCTCAGTTATTCTAACAATTGGTATCATATCTTTGTGTGCATAGAAGGAAGGTTTCAAGACCTAAGATAAAGATCACAAGATGAGTAAGAGGGATGTACCTAATTTGAACAAGGACAATTTTGCATGATGCATCATGGAAAAGCAAGATAAGACTCCGCCTATCAGGTATTGGAAATGATGTTACTCAATACTTGGATATTGAATATGTGTTGCCTACTGGAGATCATACACTTGATCAATTGAGAGAAAATCGTGAACTCTATTCTATGATAATAGAACTTGCTTCCTCACTCTTCGATGTTGAATTTGAAGATGTCAAATCATGCACCACTGCAAAGCAAATGTGGGACAAATTGAAGCTAGTACATGGAGGAAATAGAAATGTGCTAAAGGAAGAAGCTGAAATCCTAAGGGGAAAGTTTGATGACCTAAGAATGAAAAAAGGAGAAAAAATCACTCACTATAGTAGTAGAATCAAAGAGGTTGTAAATGTTATCTGAGGAGTAGGAGGTGTACTTGAAGAAGAAACAATGGTAAGTAAAATTCTCAGAACCTTATTGCCTGTTTATGCTATTAGAGTATCTGCTATACAAGAAATGAAAGTAGTAGCAAATAACAATGTTAATCTAGATAGTTTGATTGGTAGAATTATTTCATTTGAGATGAATAACTTTGACAATAGTTTCTTACCAACTATTGAGTCTGCATTCAAAACTTCTTTGAAAATAAGTAAATCAAGTCATAAAAACACTATGATAAATGATAGTGAAAGTGATAGTGATGACCAAGAACTTGATGAGATTGAAGCACTAATGGCTAGAAGATTGCAGAGAGGAAAAGGTAGATACAAAGGTAAATTGCCACTTGTATGTTTTAATTGTAAAGAGATTTGACACTTTTTTGCTATATGTCCTAACAAAAGAAAAGATGACAGAAGTAATGACAAAACTTATGAAAATAAGATCGATAGAGGTGATGACAGAGATTATCGAAGCAACCAAAAACCTGACAGAAGAGATAATCGAGACTACAAGGACAAAGGTAAGAAAGCTTGTTACTTGGTTGAGAATAAATAAGGAAATACTAACACCAAGTCTGATGAAGATATTGAGGTGGTATTTGTTGCTGTGAAGGATGATTTAGACGAAGAGGAAAGGTATGTTGAGAGTGCACTCATATCTAAGATTAGTAAGAATGATGTCTAGATTATTGATAGTGGCTATACTCACCACATGACTAGAGATAAAGAAAATTTTGAAACTTTTAAATATTATAATGGTGGATCAGTAAGAATGGGTAATGACTCCCCTTTTCTGGTTGAAGGTAAAGGAACTATAATGTTGAATAATCTGATCAGATGTGAAAATGCATATTGGGTGAAAGGACTTAACTATAATCTATTGAGTGTTTCACAACTGAATAACACAATTCACCGAGTTGCATTTGAGAATAAAAAGGAAAAGATCTTTAATGAATTAGGAAGGTTGATCAGAACTGGTGAACAAACAAAAGGTAACCTATTCTATCTTGATGATATTAACACCGCTTTTTTAATGGCTAAAAACGAAGATATATGGTTGTAGCATAAAAGGTTATGTCATGTGAATTTTGATAACATGATTAGGATAAGCAATAAAAGGAAAGTAAGAGGCTTACCGATCATGTCAAAACACGACCATATCATGTGTAAGAATTGTCAAAAAGATAAAATTACAAAGTTTATTTTCAAGAGAAAAACTTACACATCTAATGCTATTCTAGAATTAGTCTATACTGACCTATGTGGACCAATGAGAACAAATAGTTACTATGGTGATAGATACTTCATTCTCTTTGTTGATGATTATTCTAGAATGATGACAGTTATGTTTTTAAAAGAAAAATCAGAAGAATTCAAGATATTTAAATGGTATATAGCTATAGTGGAAAAACAAAGTGGAAAGGAACTGAAATGTCTAAGGTCAGATAGAGGAGGAGAATTTATTTCTGATGAATTCACTAAATTTTTTAATGAGCATGGAATTCAAAGATAGGTTTCTACACCAAGAACACCACATCAAAATGGGATTGCTGAAAGAAGAAACAGATCAATTGTTGATTGTGCCAGAACATTGATGATTGAGAAAGGCATCACCCAAATATTCTAGAGGGAAGTTGTCAGCACTGGTGTCTACACATTGAACACATTTCAATTGAAGAAAGACACTAATAAGACACCCTATGAGATATGGTATGGATACACACCCAATGTAAGTTACTTCAGAATTTTTGGCAGTCAATGTTATATTTTGAAAGATGATAGAAATGGAAAGCTTGACTCCAAAGGTAAAGAAGAAATATTTCTAGGGTATTCTACCAAGAGAAAGGCTTATAAATGTCTTAACAAATCCTCTAACAAAATCATTGAAAGTGCAAATGTCAAAGTAGATGAATTTTCTAAGAAAAATGATGAGGAAAGCATAAAGGAACCGAAAGACTACAATAGGCTTGTCTACAGTGAAGAACCTAACATTGTGCTTGAGCAACAGTGTATCATTCTTGAGCGACAGAACAATGCACCTGAACATCAGGCTGCAAATACCAAAAATTAGGAAATTGCTCACAATGATATACCGATCAATGAAGATCAGAATGAAGGTCAATATGATGATCAGAATGATGAACAAAGAGGTGAAATGATACTTTCCAAGTATGTCAGAAGACACCATCCATAGAACCAAATCATAGGAGACAAAAAGGATGGAATGAGAACAAGAAGTAAGTCACTAAACAATAGATGTTTAGTTTGTGATTTTGAGCCTAAATCTGTCAATACTGCACTTGAAAATGAAGAATGGGTTAGTGCTATGAATGAAGAAATAAAGAAGACTGAGAAGAACAAAACATGGACACTAGTACCTAAACCAGATGACAAAAATGTCATCGGTACCAAATAGATATTCAGAAATAAGTTGAATGACAATGTAGAAGTCACAAGGAACAAAGCACGATTAGTATGCAAAGGGTATGCAAAAGAATAAGGTATTGACTATGGAGACACCTTTTCACCCATTACTAGACTAGAAGGAGTTAGAATTTTACTTGCTTATGCTACATCCAAAGGATTCAAGGTATACCAAATGGATATCAAATCTGCATTCCTAAATGGAATATTGGAAGAAGAGGTATACATTGAACAACCAGAAGGGTTTGTTGATCCTAACAAAAGAAACATGGTTTGTATACTACAAAAAGCCTTGTATGGATTGAAACAGGCACCGAGAGCATGGTATGAAAGACTTCACTCCTATCTCATAAGTATTGGATTTGTAAGAACAAGTAAAAATAGTAATCTATATTTAAAAGAAGATATTGATGATAACATTTTGATTGCTGAAATATTTGTTGATGATATCATATTTGGAGGTAATGATATGATATGAAAATCATTTGCTAATGAAATGAGAAAAAAGTTTGAGATGTCAATGTCTGGGGTGATCAAATTCTGTCTTGGTCTATAGATTCTTCAACAGAATGTAGGCATATATATCACACAATCCAAATACATCAAGGAAGTGTTGAAGATATTCAAGATGGAAGATTCCAAGCCAGTTGGAACACCTATGGCAAACGGGTGCAAGATGAAAAAGAAAGACAAGTTAGCCAGGGTAAATCAGACCCTATATAGATCAATGATTTTAAAACTAATGTATGTTGTTCATACTAGACCAGATATAGCACATGCAGTTGGAATAGTTACAAGATTCTCCACTAATCCCAAGGAATCACACATGACTGCTACCAAAAGAATTATGAGATATCTAAAGAATACCAAAGACTATGGATTATGGTGTAAAAGAGAAGGCAACTTTGAGCTTCAAGTCTATATAGATGTTGATTGGGCTAGAAACTTAGATGAGAATGAGCATTCTTTATGGGTGACAAACTTGTCACATGGATCAGTAAGAAGCAAGGATGCATCTCACAATCTACTATAGAAGCAGAATATGTGGTTGTTGCTGCAAATTTCTCTAACATTGCATGGATCAAACAATTAATGGAAGGTATGAATATGAAAATTCTTGAACCAGTGATTATCATTGTGATAATACAAGTGCAATAAACATCTCAAAGAGCACAGTCATGCATGCTAAGACAAAGCATATTGTTATCAAGTATCATTACTTAAGAGAACAAATGAAAGAGAAAGAGGTGATACTGGAATATGTTCAATCCAAGAAACAATTAGCAGACATATTCACAAAGCCATTGCCTAAAGATACATTTGAGTACCTAAGGAAGAGACTAGGGGTCCAACCCTTGTCTATTGGTCAATAAGCTAACTAAGAGGTTGCATCAGCCTACACATGATCAAAAGATCATTCATGTTGATGCAAGAAAAGAGATGGACTGCAAAGATTTATCAGTACACAGAAAGGTACTTATCTACATCGAACACAAGAAAATGTTGGCTACTACAAAGCTAAATTATTGATGGAAAGGAAATTCAAGGAATATATTAAAAAAATAGAAAGATTTAGTTTGGCATTTTTTTCTAAGGGAAAGATGACTTAAGGATGACTTAAGGGAGAGATAATATCTATATGAAATATCTAACAAAAGTATTCAAAGGGAAAGATGTGCTTAATGAATATGGAGAGAAATATATTATTGTCAAAGAGAAAAGTACTATCCATCAAGGAGAAGAATAGTCAAAGGGAGAGAAAAACGTCAGAGAAATATTCAAAGAAAAATCCATCTAAGGGATAGAAGATTCTACAAAAAAGGGAGAGACAGAATCAAAAGTTGCTACACCTATCCAGTGAAGAATGAAGAAAGTACTCTGCAAGAATCAAATCTAGGCTAGAAGAGCTTACCGAGAGTCAGAGATTTGTATTGGTTATAGGAAAATAAGTTTGGTAAAGATTTATGAACTACAACTGATATATTTCATATTGTATTAGTAGTATGTAGTATGTTACCATCAATGCCAAAGGGAGGTATTGATGAACTATAACTGATTGAATGTTTGAAGATGTTAAGTTGATGATCACTGAGCTGCAGAAAGTTAATGCAAGACATTAAATTAGTTAATGTATTGTATTGTCATTGATGTCAACTTGATATACTCTGATTGGTCATATTCATATTTTCAAAGACTTCAAAGGACCAAAGAGATAAAGTTTAGGTTATCAGTAATGCATAAAATTTTAGTATGCACCAAGTGACAACAAACACCGATGGACAATGCACACTGACGGATATAGAACCCTGAGAAGAGTCACAGTGTAAACCGAACAAGATACCCAAGAAAGCATTACTGAGAAAAACCAAAGTGATACCCAAGCATAATAGAAGGTCACAGTGTTTCACGATGGACATACAACCCCGAAAGACAGAGATACCCGAGGACAACTGAAGTCAAGACCAAGCAAACAAGGAGTTAAACACCGATCATAACTAAAGTTCAGAAATGACAAAAGACTTAGCTAGCAGGAGCTAAATATAGAGTTAAATGTTTTATTACATTATTTTCATCGACCAGTTAATAGCTAGAGATTTAAAGCTAGTTTTATTCCAGTTGTCAAGAAGAAATCTACGAGATAAAACTAAAGCAAGCTTTAAAGCAAGAATGGTGAGATTTGCAGATCACGTCAAGAACGAGAAAGACCAGGACTTAGAAATGGTGAAATCATGTCTATAAAAGAGACAAGATAATTCAATGTGAATTAGGGGAATAGAGAAGAGGATGCTGAAGAGAATTCTGGTGAAGATAGAAGTCTTCGTACAGACCTGATCAAACAAGCTAAAGAAAAGAGCTAAAGTTTTCTGCAGACACCTATATGCACCCTAAAATGGTCGCCTACACTATGGGCCCCATTTATCATTTTATCAATTTATCAATTTCCTGAATCAATGCTTTGGAATATTTTCAACTCAAATCAATTTCCTTGATCAAATTGTAATTAATTCAATTATTTCAACATTTCCTAAGATTTGATCATTTTTATTTAATTAAAAGATTTGATCTCCCTTTTGAATAAATTCATCTTATTTAATTAAATAAAATTCCTCCCATTTAATTAAATAAAATTCTTCTAATTTATTTAATTATAAAAAAAACCCCTCTTTTAATTAAATAAATAAAAATCCCCACTTAAAGCACTTTATTTGATTAAAAAGGAAATAAATTAAATTAAATTAAATTAAATAAAAATCCCTTTTTCTTCACATCATCCTAAGTGGTGGGCTTTTTGCCTCTTAATCATAGCCTTTAATTTTTGCCTCCTAATCTCAACCGTTCACTTTTTTTTAAAAGGAAACCTCTCCATCTCATTTGAGAATCAAGATTTTATGCTATTGTTATGCTACAAGTTTGGAGAGCAATTTTGGAGGAGAATTTGAGCACTTTGGCTTGGAAATTGCAACTTCTCTCTTTTTGTCTTCTTCTTCTTGCATTCATGGCTATTCATGTTTATTTTCATAGATTAATCTTGCATTTGTATTTCCTTTCATAGAATAATCATACATTGTTATCATTTAGATTAATTTCCTTTTCATGCATTGCAATCATATAGAATAGATTTCATTTTCATGCATTGAATCTCTCATTTCATGGTGTACTTGCATGGGCACTAACTAGGTCAATCTGAGGGCCTTCATTTCAAACCCTTGCACTCCATGACTAGGGAGCTATGAATTTATATTTGAGGCCTCAGTCTCGAGAAACCTTGAATGGAATGATTCATAGAAGTGTGTCAACATTTTAGCACACATTTTTTGGCGCCCACCGCACTCCATGTCAACATTTAATGATTCATACTATCTACAGAGGAGAGAGAATAACTCCCTAATCCTATTAATGTCTTGCACCTGAAGAAGTTCTATCCATGATGCCCGTTTTGTCTGAGGGCATCCTTTTGTACATAATTATTGTTCGTGAAAAAATCCAAAAAAAATGATATATTGTCAAAAATTCTAAAAATCAGAAAATGTCCTAAAAAAATGACCATCTTAGTGAAAACCTAACAATAGGCACTTTGATGTATCTCCAAAAAAAATTATATATTCGAAAAATACAAAAAAAATTAAAAAATTCAAAAAAATAGAAAAAGTGCCTTGGTGAAAACCTGGAAACAGGTGCCTTGGTAGCAAAAATTTATAAAAATTTATAAAAAGTCCTGAAAAAAGAAGAAAAAAATGAAAAAAAGTGAAAAAGAAAAAATTGTAATAAAATCCAAGTGGTGAAAACCTGGAAACAGGCACTACTTGAGGCCTTTGTACCCCTGTTTCTTAGCACATGTCCGTGACACTTAGCCTTTCTCCATCATGCCTTGTCCTTGTTGCCTTGGTCTGGAATTGATCTTTGTATTTGTCTAGGGGGCATACCTATGTTAGTTTTGGTCTCTTGGAAGCGTTAGTCTTTAGGACATCTCACAAATGGTGTTTTTCAACACCAACTCAACTGTATTTTTCAATACAACTCTTGACATCGAGTGTTTTTCAACACTTATCGGTTTGGTCTTACCCAATTTTGTCATGTGGTCTTATCTTCTTGCAAGCATTCAATCCTTATCCTCAAAAATTAGTATCAATTAACACACTTAAATTTTTAAACACAACACTTAATTCTTGAGCTATGTCATGATCTTTTCTTTGTGTGCTGACTGTTATTGATTTTTGTTGAGTGTCCTTGTCTAATAAGTCTCTCCGTGATGCATAGCTAGAGGACTTGGGGCATGGGGCATGTTTTTATTTTCTTCCTTCTTTATGCTTCACAATTTTTGCACAACCGTTCTGCTGGTCATCCTGGCCTCTATGCCTTGATGCGAGCGTGGTTTTGCTACATTAAATTGGGTAAGCTAACATCACAGTCATCTTGACCTTTATATCTTTGATGCTTATGTTATAATCTTTCCACATTCCAATCTGATATAAATCGCATTCATATCTTCATAGTTACACTTGTGACTAGTGATGATTGTGTGATTTTCTGATGTCCGTTAATAATGGCCCAATGATGAAAATAAGTTCCTTAACATTCTCTAATGAATGATGAACACAAAGTCCTATGTTACCGTTGCTATATTGCAAGTACACCTTTGCATTTTCATGTAGCTTGCATTGTTAAACCTCATGTTAGTTTGCATTTTAGGCTACATTATGAGTTTGCGAGGGTTTTCCTTCATCTTTCTTGTGGACTTTTAAACAACTGTGATCACGTTATGATCTTCATTTCCTTATCTTCTTTCGTGATCTCAATCAAAATTTTCTATCTTAAGCAGTTGATTGATTTTGGGGCATTATCTTTCTTAAGGAAAATTCTCTTTCTTCTCTCCATTTCTTTCCACCTCTTCCAAACTTATGTCTTCCATTCACTTTCACCCCACTTCTTTTCTTCTAATTAAACCTTGGGGCATAATCTTTCATGCTTGATGATCTACCTTGGTTCTGTGATCCTTATATCTTTCATCTTACACCAAGAACCTTACCTTGAGTTCAATTTGATCAAATTTATCAATTTGTTGTTTCTCCTCTATCTCATTTTGATTTCGATCACGAGGGGGCAATACCTATCAAACTTCAATCCTTGATTCAACTTTATCAATCATATCAACCTTGCTTGAGATTCTTATCTCGAACATGTCAAGTACTTATTTACAACAGTGATAACTTTGTCTTTTTTCAATTTACTTATTTTTTGTCCTGATGTGTTCCCGAATCGATCACACATCTGGGTTGTTTTGTGATCTCAAATTGACCTCACACTTCAACTGCATTCTTCGACTACATGTGTTCCCAAGTTGACCACACATTAGTCAAAGAGGGGCAAATGTATGCACCCTAAAATGGTAGCCTAGACTATGGGCCCCATTTATCATTTTATCAATTTATCAATTTCCTGAATCAATGCTTTGGAACATTTTCAATTCAAATCAATTTCCTTGATCAAATTGTAATTAATTCAATTATTTTGACATTTCCTAAGGTTTGATCATTTTTATTTAATTAAAATATTTAATCTCCATTTTAATTAAATAAAATTCATCAAAAGATTTAATCTCCCTTTTAATTAAATTCATCTTATTTAATTAAATTAAATTCCTCCCATTTAATTAAATAAAATTCTTCTAATTTATTTAATTATAAAGAAAACCCCTCTTTTAATTAAATAAATAAAAATTACCACTTAAAGCACTTTATTTGATGAAAAAGGAAATAAATTAAATTAAATTAAATAAAAATCCATTTTTCTCCACATCTTCCTAAGTGGTGGGCTTTTTGCCTCTTAATCATAGCCTTTGATTTTTGCCTCCTAATCTCAACCGTTCACTTTTCTTTAAAAGGAAACCTCTCCTCATTTGAGAATCAAGATTTTATGATATTGTTATGCTGTAGGTTTGGAGGGCAATTTTGGAGGAGAATTTAAGCACTTTGGCTTGGATATTGCAACTTCTCTCTTCTTGTCTTCTTCTTCTTGCATTCATGGCTATTCATGTAGATTAGATTCATGTTTATTTTCATAGATTAAACTTGCATTTGTATTTCCTTTCATAGAATAAGCATACATTGTTATCATTTAGATTAATTTCTTTTTCATGCATTGCAATCATATAGAATAGATTTCATTTGCATGCATTGAATCTCTCATTTCATGGTGTACTTGCATGGGCACTAACTAGGTCAATCTGAGGGCCTCCATTTCAAACCCTTGCACTCCATGACTAGGGAGCTATGAAACGATATTTGAGGCCTCATTTTTGAGCAACCTTGAATGGAATGATTCATAGAAGTGTGTCAACATTTTAGCACACAACACTGAGCAATAGAGAAGAAACAACATTCACCAAGCAGAAAGAAGTGGAGCAAAGAAACATAAGAGAAACATTGATCAGAAAGGTATTATGAGCTTACAATAGATCTAAACATCTACAATATTAAGTTGTATTTATGAACAAATCATATACTATTTTTTTTTAACCATTGATTCATAAAATCTCTTAACAGAGTAGGATCTAACCATCCTTTATATATTGAGATACATCCCAAGGAGTATCAAAAAAATTTCATGTTGACAGCATAGTGAATGCTAGGTCAAGTGATAAACTGTTAGTGATAAATCCTCTAACAAGGTCACACTTAACAGTGTGTTTGTAACCTTTAATAGGGTTGGCTCTTCACCGAGCTCACTTTAGAAGAGTGAAAATTTTGGGTTACCGATCCCAAGTGGTTTTTCTCTTAATAGGGTATCCACGTTAAAAATCCATGTGTCAAATGTGTATATGGTTAATTGCTTTAATGTTTTTCTTTACACATTACTAAAACATGATTGGTCGGTAAACACTAAGTTGTTTATTGTATTTTTCGGTAAAGGCTAAGACTGCTATTCGGTAAAGCTTAAGAAAAAGGATTAACAGTAAACTTTGAGCAGTATTTATTTGATAAGATCATTTAAAGGCATACATCTTGTAGGACTAAAGATAACTAGAGGTTTATATATGTGGTATAAATTTTTGAATTGAATTATTGGATTAATGTTTTAGGCCACTGATTCACCCCCCTCCCCCCCCACCTCTCAATTATTCTAACGATTTCACCCAAAAATTTCATTTGTCCACCTCTTCTATTTACTAAACCACATCTCACCTTTTATATGATGCCCAAAGACAATCAATTTTTATTTTAAATTTGTGATGTTTTTTGTTGTGATATAAAGCTCAAATCCATCTCCTTGGTCTTTTGATTTGGATTCTAGCTGACATTCCATTTGTTGTCTTCAAGCCCAATTCTTAAGCACACACCATAAATATGTATGTACAGTGGCTAAATCGATGCATTATTGGTTTGGTCAACAATATGGATTGCTACCTCTTTGATAATTTTCAAATATGAGTATATCCAGCATTCTAGTAGAAGATCAAATAAAGATCATGAATTTTCAAATGAAATTCCACTTGTATCTCTTACTGCTCATCCTAGAAACTATTGAGGTTGTGTTTTTGCCTACTGCAATCATTCTAAAAATATACATCACAAATACTGCATTTTGAATTTTTCTTTGCATAATTATTCTATACTACCTCAACAAGGATTGGTAAATAAGTTGGATTGCAAAATCATTTTTATTATATTTTTCATGACTTGTTGATTTGGGTATCATATAAGACTGTGTCAAATATGCCTCATCCTCTTCTGGGTGTATAAGATTAATTGTTTAGAGTCATCCCATCCACTCAAGGAAGGATGATCAATGGTTATATTCGAAGGACAAGACTACTTCATTCTATGGAGTATCATCATATTCATGTCATAGGAGATAAGTTGGATTATATCTAACATGATTTTGATAAATTGTGCAACATACTATTTTCTTTGTATGCATCATTCTTTTTTTGGGTGTATGTGATCAGTTGTTCATATTGATCTCATCCACCCAAAGAAGGTTTTTTTTATTTTCTATATTCAGAAGACAAAGTTGTGTAACATCATCTGATGGTTTTTTGAACTCAAACACTGCTCATGAGGGCAAACATGGTTGCAGTTGTTGATCCATTTCTATTGTTGTAAGTAGATGTGCAGGTTTTCATACATTTGTTACAATCTCTCTTTCTCTCATGGTCACTAATATTTATCTTGGCAGATTGTTGAGGAAGTGTATGTGCGGGTTCTCTGGATTTTTTGTCTCCTGGTTCTTTACACATGTTACGTTGAATTCTTCTGGGCTGCAAGGATTTCTTGGATAGGGCTATTAACTTGGCTATGATGATCGACCCTAGGTTCCATGGGATATAGAATTTCTTTTACTTTTGAGATACCATGTTTTCAATTGAGGCTATTACTTCAAACATGATGGTTGATTTTAGGTTTCAAGGATGACATGCACTCTTTTGTCACTAAGAAATTTAGATTCTCCTTTTTATGGTTTATGGGGGGTTTTGGGCTCTTGGGACAACATCATTATGGGCTTTTTTTCTGGGTTCATGAGTGGTTCAAGGGGGTAGGAAATCTTCTTGTATTTAGTCTGCGGGATGATTTCTTGGGACTAGGAATAATAATCAATATGATTATTGGGGCGTTTTGTTTCCTTTTATTGCTGAAAATACTTACGTTATCTCCTCAATCATATTCTCTGGAGACTTGTTTCTTATTAAGTTTATGAGCAAGACCAAAGTTTTTCTTTACCTGGTTCTTTCCTACCAGTGCTCGTTAAACCATGGATGTAAAACATTATAAATTAATAAAATAAAAAAATTTGTGGTACAAGTTACCACTTTTACCAAAAAAAAAAAAAAAATCTTCATATGCATTTTATAGAATCGCTAAAAAGGGACGAATCTTCTTATATTTTAGATTAGGAATGAATTTATTAAGATCAAAGATATCGTTAATATTCCAATTTAAAATACACTTGACTCATCTTAATAATGCAATTTAAAATACATTTGATTTATCAAATAATATTCAATGTGTTTTCTTAATTGTGTGACCCTAGGTAGGAACAAGAACCATATGTTTCTTAGGTATATTTATTTTCTCAAAAAAAACTTTTAAAAAATAGGTTTTTTTACTAGATCTAGTCTTTCATTTTATTTTGTTATGATGTATATATAAATGTCAGAGATTAGATTTCTAATGAGAAATTAAAAATCAAAATTCAATGTATTAATGTAATTTTTTATTCAATTTTTGATATTGTCTTGAAAACTTACATGTTACATCAATCACATAGTTACTTGTATTCATCATTTTATCAAGACACTCATTTTCATGTACATCAATTGTCTATATAAACTATATCATTATATATATTATTTTTGAAATAATCATAGAGAATATCATTATCACCATAGTGATACTTATAACATTTTTTTAGCGAATTTACTTTTAATGTGAATATTTCTATTTTTATAACTTTTCAAATTCTTAGTATTAAGTCATATTTATTTTAGTTGACAAGGTGCTTCAAAATTTTCCTTGCGCTAAAAGTTAAGCTGAATTAAAGAATGGACAATATGAATTCAAAAAATTAACACAAATTAGAGGTTGCCATGTTTCTCATCGAAGAAGACTTGATTTGATTGGTAGTGGCTTTTTCTATCATAATTCTACTTAAATGTAAACACTATCAACGATTTCTAATAATATAATTAGATATATTTGATATATACAATAAAGTCAAATAGTTCATAAATGTTATTTTTTGTGGAGATTCATACTATTGAAAAAAGTCTTGTAGATTTACTTAGAGTCCACACCAAACATACAACAAATGACTAATTCATTGTTCAATCTTCTTTTTATCCCCTTTACATAATTCTTTAGTAAAAGTGATCTACTCATTGACATCTACTTTTGTTCTTTTTTATTTTAATTATATTGACAATGTTCTTATACATCATTTGATCATAAAAGTATATAACTACTGTTATCACATAATTCGTCTGCCAATTGAAAATGCCTTTTGCATTTATTTTTTTTATTAGAATGGAGTCTAGAAGTTCCATCAAAGTATTCATGACAACTCTTAATCGGCATTATTATAGCCAATGTTTTTTGGGTCAAGTATAAAATGTTGAAGAAACAAATAATTGAAAGTGAGGTAAGAAAAAAATTGAAAACAACACAAATGACTTAAAAATTTGGCACCTATTTGAAATTTTATATACACTAACTCAAAAATGAAATTAATCTTCACGAGAGAGCAATTGCTCATACTAAGAAAATTGGGCTTCAAAAAGTGGAGACATGACAACTCTCGAGCAATCTCAAAGAGTCCTATCACGGGACAACTCTCAAGCAATCTTGTAGCGCCCTATCAGCACAATGTTTCTGCTTCTAGGTGTTTTTATTATCCTTCTTTTTTTTAGATGTCTACATGTATAAATGTAAGGGTTTACATTTCTAATGAGAAATTAAAAATCAAAATTCAATGTATCAATATAATTTTTTATTCAAATTCATTTTATATATACATTCAACTCATATTGTCTTGAAAACTTACATGTTACATTAGTCACATCTTTACTTGTATTCATCATGCTATCAAGGCTCTCATTTCATGTACATCAATTGTCATGTAAACTATCATTATAAATATTATTTTGGAATAATCATGGTGAATATCATTATCACCATAGTAATACTTATAACATTTTTTTAATAAATTTATTTGTAATGTGAATATTTCTAACTTCTCAAGTTCAAAGTATTAAGACATGTTCATTTAACTGACACGGTGCTTCAAAATTTTACTTGTGCTAAGAGTTAAGCGTAATTAAATAATGGACAATATGAATTGAAAAAGTTAATACTAAGTAGGGGTTGCCATGTTTCTCATTGAAAAAGACTTGATTTGATTGGGAATGGCTTGCTCTACCATAATTCTACTTAAATACAAAAGTTATTAATATTTTTTAATGACATAATTAGAAATATTTGACCCATATACATTAAAGTCAAGTACTTGATAACTGTTATTTTTTTTGGACATTTATACATTTGAAAAAAAGTCTTATATCTTTATTTAGTGTCCACACCAAACATACAACAAATGACTAATTCATAGTTCATCTCCTTTTTATCCCCTTTACATATTTCTTTAGCAAAGTGATTTACTCATTGACATCTTCTACTTTTAAGATCTCTTTTGTTTTAATTATATTGTCAGTATTATTATTATATCATTTGATCATAAAGTATATATATGACTATTGACATCACATAATTGATTTCCCATTTGAAATTGTCTTTATATTTACTTATTTTATTAAAACAAAACATATAAATTCCATCAAAGTACTCATCACAACTCTTAATCAACATCATTATAGTCAATGTTTTTTGGGTCAAGCTTAAAATGTTGAAGAAACAAATGTATAAAGTAGAAATCACGATTTATAATTGAAAGTAAAGATAGAACAAATTGAAAGAAATAATAATTATAAAGATATGAACTTAATAAGGCAACAACCTACAACACAGCGGTAAACTTGTGAGCCTCTAATTTGAGAGGTCTTGGTTTCAAATCATTTCAGGGTCAGGAAATCTTAAAGAGCCATATCAAGCCGTATTTCTGATTTTGGACTTTATTCGTGTGTTTATGCTTTCCAAACACTCTATTCATCAAAAAAATAAAATTAATATCAAATATAATAATATTTATATTAAATTAAACAAACCAAAGAATGAATGAATCACATGAAAAACAATCATATCAATCTAAGGAAGCACTACAACAACAATACTCACTCCACAAAACTAAGTCTTATCTAACTCTAAATAAATGGCTGCCCAATATACAGACAGTCCAACAAACAGTCCACAAACGACTGTGAACTTATCAAATATATGTTTATCACATCATTAAAATGGCAATATTTTCTAGTGGGGACTTACACTAATCCTTGTAGGGCCTCTAGAATCTGTGATATCAAACCACTTTAATTGAGCAATCTTTGGATCTTGAATAGACAATTGTCATGTTTTTGTTGAATAATATTGTGTGGGGGAGTATGTGTATCTTTCAAACTTGATGGTTGTCTCTGTGGGGAATATGAGTTTGACTGTAAATTGCATGAAGAATATTATGAAATATGTATGAATTATTTTCCTCCACTTGCTGTTTCTTGCAATATAAGTAATCCAAAAAGCTGACTTTATGAAAACTCATTTTATTGTGCTCTTGAATTTAATGGGTGGTCTGGTATTTTAGTTTGAATGTCAAAAGTAGAAGAAATGATAACGTTCAACGTTTGCTTTTGAAATATATAATAGCCAGAGAGAGTTTTCCGTAAAAGACAGTCATTTTAACCACTGTTGGGTGTGTAGCATCATTTTTGTTTCAAAGGGATAATCATTTTTCCACTTCTTTCTCACTGACAGAAAAAAAAATTGCTGAAAGATGGGTCATTCCCATATTGAATCTCATTATGGTGTTTGAATCATTATTGAAATGCATGCGTGCAAAAATAGCCATTACAACATGCCTGGTCATTTTATCATCATTCAAATGTTGATAAATTCTCTTGATGTTTGATAATTGCCTTGCAATGTCCCAATGGGGTGGTGACTTGCACGGTTTCACATCACATCTTAATTGACACCATGATTCACAATGTTTCTTTAGTTCATACTACTTTTTTTGAGGAAGATTGTTTATAATAATGACTCTCAATTGTGGATCTTAAATCAAGGTATTCTTTCATTATTTTAGGTTAATCAAAAGAATATGAGTTAAGTTGAGATAAATACTAAAATTGGTAAAGAAGAAGAGGCGTTCTTAACTTTGTAGTATGGTGGACATTTTGTGTTTTCTCTCAATAATTTGTAATTAGATTGGTAATACTGGGGGGTTTTATGTATGAGAAATTGAATGGTGTTTTATTTAGGATCAAAATCATATGGGTGAATCTAATCATTTAATGATAGTCTAAAATTCTATTGCTTTTAAAAACAAGTTCACTTATGTATCTTTAAATTAGATGGTGCTTCAATGTACTACTAGAACTTGTTGTGAAATAGAAAAATCCATAGCATGTTTTTATTGATAAAGAAGAATAAGTGTTTTTAAATTTTTATTATGATGGACATTTTATGGTTTGTCTCACTAATTTGTAATTAGATTTGTAATAATGAGGTTTCAATGTATGAAAAATTGAGTATTGTTTAGTTTGGGATCAAATCACATGGGTGAATCTAATCACGTAATGCTAGTCTTAAACTCTATGTTTTTCAAAATCATGCTCTTTAAATTAGATGGTGCTTTAAAGTACTAATAGGACTTGCTATGAAAAAGGGAAATCCACACCTTATTTTTATTACAGTCAACCTTTATGTACTAACTCAAGTATGTTTCAACAAGAGGAAAAACATGACACACACAATGCAATGCCTAGGTATTTATCCTTGTGTGTGTACTTGTTGGTGCAATAATTGCTATAAAGCATAAGAGTAATACTTTGTAATTTGATGATGCGGTGTATCTTAATACTCTAGAGTATTATTCCTTTATAGTATAACCTACCATTCAAATTTGATATTTCACATGTCAATTAGTAGTCATGGACTAGTTGCACTCAAGTTAGCTTGGGTCTGTGTCTAAATTTGAATATAGAAAATTGAGGTCGTGATATGGCCTAAAGAATGATGGGAGTAAGGACTAAGCCAAGATCATTCAAGAATGGAAATTCAAGTTCAATATAAATACCAAATCTTGTGTAGAAATATACAAATTGATTAATAGACTTATTGTATTAAAGATTAAAAAAATTTAAAAAAATACTAAAGATACACTTTTCATCCCACATTTAGAAATAAAAATTTGATTCTAATCTTAATAATTTTATAAGTTTAAGTAACATTCATTTCCTTCTATTATTAGGGAATACTCAAAAAGCTCAAATTTGCATTCCCTTTCTTTCATATTCTCTATAAATTTAAAATAGTACTCTTTTTTATTGTAAAGAAACTAACAACTATCCAACAATTATTTTTAAATTTTACTAATGGTGAATATTCTATATAAAGCAAGGCTAAATACATTTTCTAAGATAGTCTACAGTAAATCAAACAAATTGTAACCACTTTACCAAAAAAATTAATTTAATGTTTTGATATAGATTTATATTTACAACAAACTGATTTGTCAAATTTTATTAATGATATTTTTTATTAGATTTAAAAATATAGTAATATAGAGGAAGAGCAATTATAGAAGTATAATAGTTATAACATCAATATTTGAATAGCGAGAATATGACATATTGCTAGAAAAGTAAATTATAGCTATTGTTAAAGAAATGTTTAACAAAAAATAGCAAAAGCTATGCATAAATTATTAATAGAAGATGTTGAAGATACTGATAAAATACATCAACAAAAACTAAAAATATATTTTAATAGTTGTTTTCATTACTAGCACAAGTATAGTATGCATGTTGCAGAGATGGAGTAACAAATTTTGGTGGAAGGCTAAAGCTAATAACTTGACAGAAACATAAGAGGACTTGAAATTTTTACTTAAAGAAATTCCCGAGATGCCAAACTAAGATATGCATGTCAATACCAGAACCCATATTCTTGTGTATTTCCATCACTTGTTGAAGAGGCAAGAAGTGAAGAACCTGAGTTGATGCACATTGTAGTTGGCTTAATTTTTTCTTGGAGTTATGCTTGAAGACTTTTAGCTTTTAGATTAGTTACATCATCATGAAAAGATTTATATTAGGCCAATTATTTGAGTTTTAAGGTTGAAACATATTTTTTGTTCATTTCTATTTTTAGGTGGAAACAAAAGTGATACAAGGTAGCTTAACAATGAAAGTTAAAAATATTTTTAATTGATAAGCCTACACACGAGTTATATATCAAGTTATGGGCATGAGAGAATCCAAGAAGAGTGGTTTTCCATGTCCGTGTAAAATGGAAGAGAGAAAGTATGGAAATCTTAAGTGAAGTCCATAGCATTCTCATTTGAGGGTATAGCCAAAAATAATGCTTGAAATATTCTTCTTTAACAAAAAGGGCAAGATGACGGTGGGATGAGGAATTTAAGACAAGATCCCTCTATACGTTTAGCATAAAATATATTCCAAGTTGTTAGTTGTGATCTTAAACACTGAATTTTTTCCAAATTTAAAGATTAATTTTATTCCAAAGGCATCAACCTATATTACACCTACATAGAGTTTTGAGACATTGAGAGATGGAAAATTTAGAAACAAGATTCTTATATAGAACTATGAAGGGAAAGGCTCTAATGTTGCTTCCATTAGGCTACCTTGATTCCTTGAGAATATAAGAATTATTGCAAGATGAAATGTGGAGGATGAGATTAGGAGGCACCAAATTTTGAGTTTCCATCATTATTTCCTTGTCTTTGGAGCTTAAGCCAAAGAAATATTTAAGTTGAAGCCATGATTTACATGTGAAACTTGAGGAGTCTCATTGTTCCCTAAACACGTTAATACTATTTTTGAAAAGGCACTTAGCTTTGTTGGTCCCACTGAGAGGGGGAGTGAATCAGCCAAATCAAAACTTAAACACTTAAAACTAAACTCACTTATTCACTTAGTAATATTGAATACAGTAAATAACCAATTCACCAAATAACTCAACAACATAAGCAGCAATACATCTCATATATGTAAATCAATCATTCAAACTTAGCAACATCAAATTAACTCAGTTGACATCAGATTTAACCATGTAAACACTAAAATTAACGAGGAAACCCAATTTGGGAAAAACCTATGTGGGAATTGTAACCCACAATAAAAATGTACCCTTCTAAAGTACGCTCGGTTAAGAACTTATCATGTTGAAGATTACAAACACATTTTCTAAATGTGACCCTGTTAGGGGATTTACCTAAGATCTTTTAATATCTTCACCCCGTTAGGAGTGGCCTTATTAGAAGTCTTTAAACACTCTTTTGGAATGTCACCTAAGTCTAGTTTTTACAAATAGGAGTGTTAAATCCACTCAATTAAGAGATTTATCTATTACAAATATTAATAATCAATAATAAACTTTGATTTGTCAATATAGAAACTACCTTTGCTTGTGTCAGATTCTTTATATGCTCAATTGAATAATGGCATCACATACTCCATTGATCTCTTTCTCAGACTGTAGATTATTCCATCTTTGTTTCTCTGTTATGCTTGGTAAATGTTGTTCTTCAGCTTCTTCTTCTTCTCTGTTCAATTTTCTAGCCTCTTGTTCTCTGTATAATTCTCATTCTTTATATACACATACTTTTTTCCTCTTAATCTCCTTAATTTTATTTTCCTTTGTTTGTGCTCAGTTGTTCGATCATCTTCTTCATATTTTACAACTCGGTAAACCATCTCACTTTTACCTCGGAACTTGTACTTTTTCTTGGAACTTACATAATTATGTTTAACCACTTGATCTTCGTCTTAGATCTTCTCATTGAATTTTCTCATTCGTAGATCTTATAAAAAACTTCATTTAATTCATTTGCTCATCCAACTCATCATCGCTTCACATTAAATTTGATTTTATCATCATTTATTATCAGTATACTATACTCAGTAAAACTTTCTTTGCAACTTGGTAATTGACTTCATTCGTTTCTTGGTGTCTAACTCATCTTTGGTGCTCAGTGCTTGGTAACTGTAACTGACTCACATAATATTCTACTGAATGACTCAGTCTAGCTCGATAAAGTAACTCTTTCACTCATAACTTAATTCTTTGCAGTTCCCAACTTGATCAATCAAATGTACTGATTTGATAACATCAAATATATAGTAGAAAACAACTATATCATCATTACTTCATCATTATCTGACCTGTATTTGTTACCCATTTAACTTCTCCTCTTAAGATATGGTAACATAATAAAAATGAATTAATCAATTGCTTGATATCAATGACAAAAAAAAACTAATCTAACCATCTCTACAATCATTATACTCGGTATCACTCGGTATTCATCATCTCCATTAGATATTCATCAGTTAATCAACAATCTCCCTCTTTGGCATTGATAGAAACTAGTATAACAGTGTTATAGCAATTGATGATGGCAGCTCTCAAATACATAATTGTACTCCCTCTAAGTTGATATTTCTATTTCCACTTTGATCTCTGATCTGAATCTCCCTCTTGGATAAATCTTATGTTTCTGTAACCTACATTCTGAATCTCCTTCATGAGTAAATATTAGCAATTTATTCTTTCAATATTAATATCTCCCTTAAGATAAATGTCATCAATTCATTCTCTCCCTCTTTGACAACAATGCCAAAAATTCATACTCCTAAAAAGATGTTTCAGTAGTGGATTATACCTGACATGTACTCATAAATAATTACATACAAAAATATATTTACAACTTCAAGAATCACCTAAAGTGTGTCATACTAACATCAATTTAGAAATAGATATTCTAATGAAATATAGAATTGATGCAGCATAACTCATGCTCTTTAGCGAACATTGGATAGGGAAAGAACCCCTAATTTACTTCTGAGATACTCAAAAGCATCTTTAGGTAGTGGCTTTGTAAAGATATCAGCCAATTGTTCCTTTGAATTCACGTATTCCAATCTCACATTCTTCTCTTGAACTTGTTCTCTCAAGTAGTGATACTTGATAGAAATGTGCTTGGTTTTTTAATGCATAACCGGGTTCTTTGATATATGAATAGCACTTGTATTATCACAAAAATAGTAACCAGATCTATGATCTCTTCTTTCATAACTTCAATTAAATTCTTAATCCATACTATATTTTCACAAATCATAGCAGCAACAACATATTCAGCCTCGGCAGTAGACTGTGAAATACAACTTTGTTTCTTGCTCAGCCATGTAACCAACCTTTCAATAGAAAGAATGCCCAATCTGCATCAGTGTATACTTGTAGATTAAAAGTACCTCATTTTTTGTATAATAAACCAAACTCTTATGTGCCTTTTAGATATCTCAAAATTCTTTTTATTGTAGACATGTGTTTCCTTTGGATTAGAAGAAAATATTTCAACAATTCCAATAGTGTGTGCTATATCAGGTCTGCTATGAACAACATACTACAATTTACCAATCATGGATCAGTAAAGAGTATTATCCACCTCTTGTGTTTTGTCATCTTTAGATAATTTACATCCAGTAACCATGGGTGTTCCAACAGGTTTGGAATATTCTAGACCAAAAGTTTTTAGAATATCTTTGATATACTTGGGTTGTGTAATATAGATTCCTCCTGTACCTTATTGTATCTATAGACCTAGAAATAACTTAATCTCTTCAATAATTGACATCTCAAACTCTGTTCTCATTTCATCAGCAAATCCTTTACATAAAGTGTCATTGCCTCCAAAAATAATATCATCAACAAAAATTTCAGCAATCAAAACTTTATTATCACTGTCACATTTCAAGTAAACATTATTGTTATCACTTGTTCTTTGAAATCTTATTTTAATCATATAAGAGTGCAATCTCTCATACCATGCTTGGGGTGCTTGTTTCAAACCATATAAAGCTTTATGTAACTTACATACCTTGTTCTTGTTTGTGTTCTCAATAAATCCTTCAGGTTGCTCAATGTATACTTCTTCTTCAAGTATCCCATTAAGAAATGTAGACTTAACATCCATCTGATATACCTTGAATCCTTTATGAGTAGCATATTCTAGAATTATACTAACTCCTTCCAGTCTAGAAATAGGTGCAAAATTATGTCCATATTCAATTCATTCTTCTTGTGTATAACCTTTGCAAACCAATCTAGCTTTATTTCTGATAACTTCTCCATGCTCATTCACTTTGTTTTTGAAAATCCATTAGGTACCAATAACATTTTTGTCTTTGGGCTTGGGTACTAATGTCCATATCTTTTTCTTCTCGATTTTCTCATACTCTTATTTCATTGCTTTCATCCAATCTTCATTATCTAGTGCGTCCTTAACTTTCTTTGGCTCAAATGAAGATATCAAACATGTATTGTCTCTTACCTTGCTTCTAGTCATCACTCCAGCATCCTTATTTCCAATAATCTTGCTCTGGGAATGCTGCCTTCTCACATACTTTACCAAAATAGGCTTGATAGCTCTCGATTATTTGATATCAACATTCGATTGTGGAACTCCTTGTTCATCTTCCTCCTTGGTAGGTTCTCTCGGTAAGGTATTAGGGGCATCATGTAGTACATATAAAAACTTATCATAATCTTCAGGTTCATTCTTACTATCTTCATCATTCCTTTCTGCAAATTTATCAATTATTACATTTGCACTTTCCACCATTTTGTTAGTAACCTTGTTCAAATATTTGTAAGCTTTACTCCTTTTAGAATATCCTAATAATATCCCTTCTTCTCCTTTTGAATCAAAATTTCCTTCTCTAGAATATTTCAGAATATAACATTTTATCCCAAAAAATTTAAAGTAACTAACATTAGGTTTATGTTCATACTAGATTTCATACGGTGTCTTGTTGGTACCTTTCTTAATTTGTACTTGGTTCAGTGTAGAAATAGAAGTATTCACAGCTTCCCTCCAAAAAGTTCTATGAAAATCCTTTTTCAATCATCAGTGTCCTAGCACAATCAACAATAGATCTATTTCTTCTCTCAGCAATCCCATTCTGATGTGGTGTTCTTGGTGCTGACAACTATCTTGTAATTCTATTCTCATTACAAAACAATGTAAAGTTGTCAGAAGTACACTCACCTCCTCTGTCGAATCTTAGACATTTCAACTGTCTTCTAGTTTCTTTGTCAACTCAGGCCCTATACCACTTAAATATTTGAAATGCATCATATTTTTCTTTTAAAAATATTACAAACATCATTCTAGAATAATCATCCACAAATAAAATAAAATATTTGTCTCCATAATAAATTTGAGTCCTCATGGGTCCACATAAATCAATATGAACTAAATCCAAATTTCCTTGTGTAACATAAGTCTTGCTTGCAAAACTAGATTTAGTCATCTTACACATCTGACATTCTCTGCACATACCATTCTCTAGTTTTTCTATTCTTGTTAGTCCTCTTACTCTACTCTTCTTACTCACTTTCATTAATTTGTCAAAATTAACATGACAAAGCCTTTTGTGCCATAACCAAACATCTTCAACTTTAGAAAATAGGAAACTCTTCATAGAAGTATCACGATAAAATAAATTACCTTTAGATTTTTCTCCAATAGCAATCAGATTATCCTTCTCATCAAATAATTTCACCCTTCCATATTGAAATTCTAGTTGGTGACCTATATTTTTTAGCTGTGCAACACTCAATAGATTATACTTTAATCCTTCAACCCAATAAACATCATCACATCTAGTGTTATTCAGTAGAATTATAGATAATTTTCATTTCACGGGATATGGAGAATCATACCAAATCTAACATAACCTTCGTCATATTTTTCCAAGGAAATAAACTTAAGTGTGTCACCGATCATGTGATATGAACAACCACTATCTATAATCCATGTTTCATTCTTACTTACTTGTGATATTAGGGCTCTAGGTTCTTCTTCATCAAAATCATCTTTTATAGTAACATAAACAACTTATTTTTCATCATCACTTAGTCCTTCATTAACAATATGACAAGATTTCTTACCTTTTTTGTATTTGATGTATCTCTTGAATCTATTTTCTCTTTTGTCCTTATCTTTGTTATCTTTCCTTTCCTCATTATCTTTCTCTGGACAGTTTAATACAAAGTGACCAACTTTATCATAATTAAAATATTTCAAGGGTAACTTACCTTGGTATTTTCCTTTTCCTCTTTGTATCCTTCTAGCCAACAAAGCTTCGAATATCTTTCATTCTCATCACATTTAGTAAATAGATCTTCAATTCCTTCAGTGCAACTATAAAATTTCTCACTAGCTCTGCTCAAATATCCATCTCTAGTAGCAGCTTCCCTAGCTTTTCCAATCTTTAAAGTTGACTTAAATGCATATTCAATCTTAGAAGTAGTGGGAAAACTATTGTCAAAATCATTTAACTCAAATGCAGTTAACTTACCAATAGTAGTATTCAATGAAACATTCATCTGGGGTATAGATCCTAGCTCTTGTATAGAAAAACATGAATAAAATAACTCGGTATCAAGGTTTTCAACATTTTGCTTGTAACACATCCTTTATTATTATCCCACTAGCTCCTCTAATAGAATTAACAGTCTCCTAAAGTCTTGTACTATACTATATTATGTTTTATCCTTCCTTCATCCTCATAGAGTCAAATTTTCCTCTCAAGCTTTTTGCTTTAGCCTTCTGAACATGTTGATCTCCACCATAGGTTAAAATAAGCTTATCCCACATTTGTTTTGAAGTAATGCAACCATCAAGATTGTCATATTCCTAGTCGATAAGTGTAAAAGTAATCTCAATCATAACTTATGTGTGTTCCTATTTCTGTATTTGCTCACTGATAGTCATAGGTATAGTAGTCAGTGCTACATATTCATTATCAAGAAAGTGAATGTTAGAATAACTAAGAGGGGGGTTGAATCAGTGGCCTCAAAAATATTCCAATAAATCAACCACAAAACTTTATATCTCAAATATAAACCTCTAGTTATCTTTATTCCCACAAGATGTATGCCCTAAAATAATCTTATCAAATAACTACTACTCGAAGTTCACTGTTAAACCTTATTCTTAAGCTTTACTGAATATCAGTCTATCATTTACCGAAATATAGTAAATAACTTAGTGTTTACCGATCATCCTATCTTAGTAATGTGTAAAGCAAAACATCAAAGCAATGACTCATAAAAACATTTGACACATGGATTTTTAATGTGGAAACCTTTTTAAGGGAAAAACCACTTGGGACCGGTAATCCAAAATTTTCACTCTTCTGAAGTGAGCTCGGTGAAGAGCCAACCCTATTAAAGGTTAAAAACATACTATTAAGTGTGACCTTGTTAGAGGATTTATCACTAGTAGTTAATAAGTTGATATCTAGAATTTCACTATGCTATCTTCATGAATTAACCTTTTGATACTCCTTAGGATGTATCTCAATATATAAAGGATTGTTAGATCCTGCTCGGTTAAGAGACTTTCTGAATCAATGGTTAAACTAGAACACTATATGATATGTTCATATAAACAACTTAATCTTGCATATGTTCAGATCTATTGTAAGCTCATAATACCTTTCTAATCAATTTTTCCTTTCAATACCTTTGCTCCACTTCTTTCTTCTCATTGATGATGTGCTTCTCTATTGCTCGGTGTCCGCAAAAATCTTTAGCTTTGTTGATCAAGACTGTATGAATTCTTTCTTCACCAGTATTCTCTTCAGCATCTTCTTCTCTATTCACCCCTAATTCATAATGAATTAGCTTATCTCTTTATAGACATAAATTCACCGTTTCTCAGTCCTTGACTTTCTTGTTCTTGGCATGATCTGCAATTCTTGCCATTCTTTCTTTAAAGCTTTACTTCATTTTTATCCTGTAGATTTCTCTTTGAAAACTAGAATAAAACAAATTTAAAACTCTCACTTATCTCTAGATTTTAACTTGTTAATGAAAACAATGTTATCAACCAGTTAACTCTATATTTAGCTCTTGCCAGCTAAGTTTTTTTTCATTTCTGAACGTTAGTTCTTTTCATTTTTTAACTCCTTATTGGCTTCGGTCTTGACTCTAGTTGTCCTCGGGAATCTATGTCCATCGGGGTTGTCTGTCCGTTGGGTAACACTGTGGTTCTGCTCATCGATAATGCTTTCTTGGGTTTATTTCTTAGGTATCACTGTGACTTTTCTCTCAGGTTTCTCTATCCATCGAGGTGCAATATCTGTCAATGTTTGTTGTCACTTAGTGCATACTAAAATTTTATGCATTATTGGTAGAATAACCTTTATCTCTCTGTTTCTTTGAATTCTTTGACATCATGTATATAACCAATCAAATTATATCAAGTTGACATCAATACAATACAATACATTAATTGATTTAATGTATTGCATTAACTTTTTGTAGCTTGGTGATCATCAACTTACCATCTTCAAACATTCAATCAGTTATAGTTCATCAATCTCTCCCTTTGGCATTGATGGAAACATACTACATTACTACTAATACAATATTAAATATATCATTTTTAGTTCATCAATCTACCAATCTTATTTTTTCTATAACCAATACAAATTTCTAGCTCTCGGTAAGCTCTTCTAGCTTAGATTTGTTTCTTGTAGAGTACTTTCTTCAATATTTCACTTCACTAGATAGATGTAGCAGCTTCTGGTTATGTCTCTCCCTGTTTTGTAGAATCTCTTCTTTTGATGTTGTCTCTCCCTTTGATTGTTCCTCTCCTTGATATCTCTTTTCCTTTGATAGCAATATAGAATATTCTCTCCCTTAAGTCATCTCTCCCTTGGGATAATCATGATGGATATTTCATATGGATATGATCTCTCTCCTTTGGATCTTCTTATGATACTCTCTCCCTTTGACAATAATGCCAAAGTATATCATCCCTCCTTTTTATAATATACTCCTTGAATTTTCCTATCCATCAGCAATAGAATTACTCTGGTGTTCGGTACAGATATGTACCTTGTTGTGTTCTAATGCATCTTTGCATTCCATCTCTTTTCTTGCATCAACATGAATGATCTTCTAATTATGTGTAGGATGACACAGCCTCCTAGTCAGCTTACTAACTAGTAGACAAGGATTGGACCCCTAGTCTCTTTCTCAAGTACTCAAATGTATCTTTAGGCAATGGCTTTGTGAATATGTCAGCTAATTTTTCCTTGGATTGAACATATTCTAGTATCACCTCTTTCTCTTTCACTTGTTCTCTTAAGTAATGATACTTGATTGCAATATTCTTAGTCTTAGCATGCATGATAGGATTATTTGATATGTTAATTGCACTAGTACTATCACAATAGATAATCACTAGCTCAAGGATTTTCATATACATACCTTCCAGTAACTGTTTGATCCATGCAATGTTAGAGAAATTTGTAGCTATAGCCACATATTCTGCTTCTACAGTAGATTGTGAGATGCATCATTGCTTCTTACTTATCCATGTGACAAGTCTGTCACCCATGAATAATGCTCCTTCAGTTGTGCTCTTTCTTTCATCTGATTTTCCAGCCCAATCAACATTTGTATACACTTGAAGCTCAAATTTTCCTTCTCTTTTATACCATAAGCCATATTCCTTGGTATTCTTTAGATATCTCAGAATTATTTTGACAGTAATCATGTGTGATTATTTGGGATTAGCAGAGAATCTTGCAACTATTCCAACTTCATGTGCTATATCTAGTCTAGTATGAACAACATACATTAGTTTTTCAATCACTGATCTATACAAGGTCTGATTTACCTCGTTTAAATTATCTTCTTTTCTCAGCTTGCATCTAGTTTCCATAGGTGTTCCAACTGGCTTGGAATCTTCCATCTTGAATATCTTTAGCACTTCCTTGATGTATTTGGATTGTGTGATATATATGCCTCCATCCTGTTGAAGTAGAACAAGAAAGAATTTGATCTCCCCAAAAATTGACATCTCAAACTCTTTGCTCATTTCATTAGCAAAAGATTTACATAACATATCATTTCCCACAAAAATGATATCATCAACATATTTCAGCAATCAAAATGTTTTCATCAGTATCTTCTTTTAAATATAGATTGCTCTTTTCACTTGTTCTTACAAATCCAATGCTTATGAGATAGGGGTGAATTCTTTCATACTAGGCTCTAGGTGCTTGTTTCAATCCATATAAGGCTTTTTGTAATCTACAAACCATATTTCTCTTGTTAGGATTAACAAACCCTTTTTGTTGTTCAATATATACCTCTTCTTCTAGTAGTCCATTTAGGAATGCAGATTTGACATCCATTTGGTATACCTTGAATCCTTTGAATACAACATAAGCAAGTAAAATTCTTACTCCTTCTAGTCTATAAATGGGTGCAAAGGTTTCTCCGTAGTCAATACCTTCTTCTTGTGCATACCCCTCGCATACTGATATTTCTTTGTTTCTTGTGACTTCTCCATTCTCATTCAGCTTGTTTCTGAATATCCATTTAGTATCGATGACATTATTGTCATCTGGTCTCGGTACTAATGTCCATGTTTTGTTCTTCTTAATCTTTTCTATCTCTTCATTCATAGCACTAACCCATTCTTCATTTTATAATGGTGTGTTAAAAGATTTAGGCTCAAAATCACAAATTAAACATCTAGTGTTTAGTGACTTACTTCTTGTTCTCATTCCAATCTTCTTGTCTCGTATGATCTAGTTTTGTGGATGATGTCTTCTGACATACTTGGCAAGTATCAATTCAGCTCTTTGTTCATCATCTTTTCCTTCATTCTAATCTCCATCGCTCGGAACATTATTTTTCTTATTTTTGGTATTTAGAGCCTGATGGTCAGGTGCATTGTTATGTTGCTTAGGAGCGATACACTATTACTTGGGAAGAGTGTCAATTTATTCATTATAAACAAACCTATTGTATTCTTCTTATTCTTTTTTGCTTTCCTCAACATTTTTCTCTACATGTTCATCTATTTCTGACATTTGCACTTTCAATTATTTTGTTGGAAGACTTGAAGGCATCATATTTTTCCATTAGTATATACAAGGAAAAACATGATCTACACCATCGATTTACGCTACACTGAAAGATAGGGAACAACACTATCTAATGCCAAGGTTACCTGATACTACCAAGTACAAAGCATCCCAACAAACACTATTTAGTGTTACCCGATAAAAAAAAGGATAAAGGAATCCAACGAGTAACAACAGTGCAACCCAAAAAAACAGCAAAGAGAGGAACCCGATAGATGAAGGGAACCTGATGAGTAACAACATTGCAACCCAATGGAACAGAAAAGAGAGGAACTTGAAAAATGAAGGGAACTCGATGATCATTTCAATGAAGGAATTCCAACAGAGTTTTAGTTCAACCCAATACCCAAGAACCAACAGTTAGTTACATCCTGCAAAAAGTGGATATGACTTTCCATGTCAGATAAAACACTGAAGTTGTATATTTAGTTTCTTGTTTTCTTTTAAATCCATTATGTCTGGAGGAAGCAATGTAATTATTATTGTTTTAATCAGTTTAACTATTTTAAAATATGCAAACTAAAAGATCAAGGTCAAGTTGTATACCTTGGATCAAGAGTTAAAATTGTAATGTGTGATTCTAGAATAGGTCAAATACATGTATAAATAGATGCTCAATCTATTGTGAACATGTTGTTTGATGATGATTGTAGCCACTGAGAAAATCTAAGGATCAAACAAGAGAATTCATGTAAAAGAACAGAAAAGGATCAAATCAGTTTCAAGAATAGAACACAGGCTACCGACGAGGAGAGAAAAGGGTATTAATCAATCACTATAGGTGATATTCATATTATGAGAGCTTTAATGGATCTGTGATCAGAAATTATAGATTGCATACAGTCAGGTCAAACATATTGTACTCATTCTAACAAGTGTAGTACACTTAAGAAATCCTTTCTAGAAAGGTGGACCTAACAGTCCTATTGTAAATCTCTTAAGTGAGTGCACATTTCATTAGTGTTGCTAAAATCTCATAACATAGTAGATCTTAACAGGTCTCCAATTTAATACTGCTCACAGGGTAGATCATCAGAAGTGACCAATTGTAAGCCTTTACTGACTCCCTTCCATTCTGTAGATAGTGAAGTTTTGTGGGTGCCATCTCCACCGTATTTTTTACTTCCTAACAGGAGTTTTCTGCGATATCATATCTTGTGTTATGTGTTTAGTACTTTCATGAATGTTTCTATGAATGATTGCAAACAATTAAATATTATGAATTAATACTACTTGCATAAGAAGAACATCAGAAATGGTCGGTAATACATTAAAGAATGATTACTAATGATGAAAGGTGAAAAGAGTTAAAAAATTTAGAGGTACTGATTCACCCCTCCCCTCTTAGTACTACTTACCATTAATCCCAACAATTGGTATCAGAGCTAAGTCTCTTCTTGGAAAGCTTAAAGGCTTAAGAGAAAATATCAAACAATGGAGAAGTAAAAACTTGATAAGAATATTGAGATTAAAAATCTTGAGATACAAATGTTCTATGAACAGTATAAAGAAGTGAGAATCAAGATGAGAGAGTTGTTGGATGAGAGAAAAGTTATGGCAACTCAGAGAAATGAAAAACATTATCAAGAAGAAGAGATTCCATATTTCTTTGAATCTTCAAGATCAAATACAAGTATTGCATCAGACACATTAGAAGAGAACATCACAAATCTAAAGGAGATCATCAACATCTGACAGAGAAAATGAAGATGCTGCAAATTGGTCAAGAGACCCAGATGGTAAGAATGATTGATGTGATGAGTTATGCTAGACAAGTTGAAACAAAAAGAACACTAGATATTGATGATAGAAGGAAGATTATAGAGAAGCTACAAGAAAAGGAGTTATAAATTCAAAGACATGCTGAGCATCACAATGAGATTACAAATCAGATTATTCTTATGAGTCAAGAAGAAAATAGAATAAATATAGAACTCATTGAAAGAGTACAGGCTATCAGTGAAATAAGAGAAGAGAATGAAAAACTAAAGCATGAGGTTAGAGTTCAACAACAACATAATGAAATTATCAAAAAGGCTGAAGAAATAAATAAAAGAATGGATGATTTTCTTGAAGGACAACGAAGAGTCAACAACAACAATGGTCTAGGCTTTACTGAAAATGGATAATCATCAAATCAAGCAAATCCAAAGAATGTCTATGAAAATCCAAGACCAAGAAAGATGACTTGCAAACGCTGTGGAAAGCAAGAGCACACATCAAATGTATGTAGAGGTAAAATGAAAGGTATTCCTAAATCTACATCTTCATTCATAGGATTTTGTTATAAATGTAACAAGAAAGGACATAAATCATATGAATGCAAGTCTAAGATGGAACACCCAAAGAAGGAAACCTGCATGGAAAAATATTGTCCTACATGTAAAATGAATGGGCACACAAGTCTTGAATATTGGAAAAATAAAAGGAAAGCATGGAAGCCTAAAGGTCAATAAACTCCCTATCAACCAAAGAGAATCGATAATCAATATGTATGGGACTATAGTACCTAGACAAATTGTATGGCATGTGGTAGATATGGTCACATTTTTGCAAACTGCATGAGGGCATGGACCAAAAGGTCTAGAGGTTGGAAAAACCCCAAAATGTCATGCTTACACTGTCAGAAAGTTGGTCATCTCAAGAAAGATTTCAAAGACTAAATGACAGAGACAAGCATATATCCCAATGGAAACACCATTGAAGATATCTAGGGGGCTAGAGACAAAATATGGAGAAAAGATTCAAGTAATGATGAAGCTAGACCAAGAAATGCAAATGGTGACACCCCATCCAATGGATTTGGTGACATCACCACCCCCACTTAAGTTGAACAAGTAAGTATGGAACAGCACTACACCAAGTCATATTTTTCATCAATTCCATTATACAATTGATAGATAGTCAAAATCTGCATAATTAAAGATGCATATTATGTTACTTGTTACAATTCTAAGAAAACAACCCCATCGGTAAACACATACCAAAAATCATCAGTGAATATAAAGGATGATCTCTCTACACTTATCGAGAATTGTGGGTCAACACATAAAAAGGATAAGTTGCTAATGTAATCCGACACCCGTCGATAAGGAAGAAAATTTATAAAGTTGTCATGGTAGAACACCAATATCCATCGGTAAAAGAAAAATTCTTAACAGCCATCCCGAGCATCATGTCAACACCGACGATGATTTTGAAAGTCTTCTTGACAAACTCCATCTTCATGTCCTGATGATTTATTGAGCATTTATGACAAACTTAGGGCAAAATTCTATAAATACTCGATGGGAGCACTTCATTTTGCACCTGCAATTTGAAGATAAAAACCAAAGCAAAACCAAAGTGATAAAAGATCAAATAGCAGAACGAACTTGACTTGATCTAGCACACAACAAATAGATCATTCACCAGTATCACAGATCAAAGTAAGTAATGAGGGCACTAAAGAACTCTGTCATTATTTTCAAGAGAGCCCTAAATTTGAAAAATGATGACAACCACTTCAAGAACTATAAAGATCAAGAATGATAAGAAGAATGTGGTTAGGTTAATTAAGAACAGCACCTGTGTGGATCCCAAGTACAAGATATGCCCAGAGATTGCATCCCAACCCGATGAAACTGGTACATTTTTTAAGATTCCACCTAGGGTTTTTTTAATAGAGGACGTAAGGTCCTATATTCACTATAAGATTGTTGAAATAGGTGATCTGGAGATGGATGAAGCTTACAAGAAGCTTTTTGATGCAGAAGGAAACCTAAAAGATGAACATAAGCATCTGCAAGTAAAGGGGATAACTAATGCCCTATATTTCCCGAGAGACTTCAAAACTGGCTGGATTAGGTTAGTTTTGAGCAGAATGCATGATTAGAAGCTATGGTTAGATCAACCTAAGAAAATCACTGAGGATGTTCTTCATGCTATCACTGGTTATCCAATAACCAATAAGCCTAAGGCACATAAGCATCCCTCCTAGATAGAAGTTGAAAAGCTCACAAAATCTATGTGGGATAACAGAGGTCTAAAGGTAAACACCATCACCGATGAGGAACTGAGGTTTGGTGCATGTTTAATTGGCTACAAGATCTTCCAAGCAAGAAGGATTAATAGCATTGCATCTACAGCAGTAAGCATAGCTTACAAGATAGTGACTAAGGGAATTTAGATGGATCTGTGTGAGATCCTGCTAAAGCAACTTGATGAGAACATAACTACAATAAGGTCTGCAAAGACTAACACATGTAAGTTCGGCTCACTTATCATGTGTATATTTTTCTACTTTCAAGAATACTTTCCTTCGGGAGGAAAAGTGAAATTGGTTACTACAATGTTGATGACATTACAAATTAGTGAACTTATTAAGTCACTAGGAGATAATTTTGATTCAGTTATGACTGCATACTTCCTTGAATTCAAGGAAAAGATGATGGAAAGAGTGAGGATCCCTGAGAAACTAATTAAAAAACATAGGAATGAGATATGTTTTATGGTGGATATAGACTTCACCCAAAAAAAACCGGTTGTACCAAGAATAGCTTGGTTAGCCCCTCTTGATTATGAAATCAACATAGATCAAGCAACCAATGCTATTGATGCATTGATCAATGAGCCAATTGACCGCAAACAACCAAGGTTTTGCACTTATTAAGAGGTCAGGTCAAAGATAAAAAGAGGCCTAGAAATAAAAAAGACTGTCAACAAGAAGAATAAGATGGCTAAGAATCTTAAAAAGATTCTATTGGTTGATGAGGAGGAACAAGAACAAATAGAGGAAACCGATGAACGAGGTACCATCGGTGAAGGGAAAGATGAGAAGAATTTAGATTCTAAGGCAATTGAGTTTGATATACCTCTACCTTCTACAAAGAAACAAAGAACAAGAAGCCAAGCTGCTAAGACCGATACCACACCTCTTAAGAAAGGTTAAGGACCTATAAGAGGAAGTAGCCAACAAAGCAGCAAACAGATAAACAAACACCTACAAAGAGGAGGAGAAAGACAAGGCAAGTCTTCAACACATTTCTTTGGACAATGTTGAAGATATGGAGCCAATATATTTGGACAAAGTCATGGATGATCTTGACATTTAAGACATCACACATTATGACTCTAATAAGGATCCACAAAAAGAAGATGATGTAATATTTATATCTCTTAAGGATCAGGAAAAGCCACAAGAGTTGAAGACAACATGGAATAAAGAAATGAATGTTGCTAATGAGACATGGTAGGACACTTCAGTCATTAACATAACAAAACCAGACCCTACAGAGCAAATACAAAAAGATGAAGATGTCACTGCTCAAAAAGATTAAACTAACGAGCAGGACACCACTCTAGATACAACACAAGCTAGCACACAAAGAAATATGCTAGTATTTATGAAGGTCATCAATATACTAGAAGGTAATGAAGGATCTATTTTAGAAGATACAAGCACACCCGAGGACAAGGGTGATGCAGAAGCAAAAGACACCACAGATGACACAAAGGACACAACTGCGGAACAAGCTGCAACCAATGATCAGAAAGATAATTCTACCGATCAAACTAAAGAGGAATCAAAAAAGGTAGAAGAGGACACATAGAAAGAAAAGAGTGAAGAAGCAAAGAAATATGAGATGGAGAAGAAAACATAAGAAAAATCTGTAGAGACACCCAAGGTTGATGGAGAGATGTCTTCACAAAACTGACAGGTGCACCCCGAGTAGAAAACACAAGAAGCGTCTTCAACAAAGCCTTCACCAAGAAATTTAGAGAGGAAAAATGAACTATCAATGGTAGTTCATACATCTGCATCCACACAAACCTCAAAGAAGAAGAAAAGCAAACATAAGAATCCAGTGACTCTAGATGAAATCATTGAGATTCTATTTTTTGATCCCAGGACATTGGATCCAACTAAATTAACAAAGTATGCAAGACTTTGTGAGAGGAAGGAAATGAAAAAAAAATTGAGAAGAGCCACAAAGGAAGCTAAGGTTCTTGAAATAGCATGAGGCATACTTCAACAAATTGTACAAGATGTAGATGTTGATCAAACAGCCCCAATGCTTGATCAATTAGTGGTTCTCACAGATGCAATCACATCTCATAACATAGATACTGAGAAGGTCATGGAAGAAAGACTTGAATAGAAATATGAGTTCAAGCTAGTAGAAAAGATAAGACAAGAAATGGCATTGCAAAAGGTAAAGCTTTCTGAATTGGTTAGCACAATAGATCCAATAATCTCAAAAGCTATAACCTTGATACAAAAGTTATGCATGCTTGATCAACTCACCTAGGAGTATACCAAAAAGATAGAACAAATAGATGTTGATATTTAGACAAGTGCACAAAGTCTCATGAGTAGTGAAGAGGAAATAAAATTGCATAATGAGCAGCTCAAGCAAGCACAGAAATTGAGACAAGACATACAGATTGCAGAGACAAAGTTCAGAGATGAGGTAAATGAGATTCAAGCAAAACTCTTACCGACACTCTCACTACTGTAGAAACATATGACAGAGGAAAGAGAACTAATTGCCACCCCAGAAATGTCTATCCTAGATAGAATTTATGATATTCATGCACAGGTAGAGATAGAGAACATGGCACTAGAACTACTAAAATAAAAATGGGAGAAATTGCTCGAAGATATCAAGAACACCCACTCACATATTCTTGACACATTGTAAGTTACACATTTTTGTCATCTTATAAGTTGTACATTTTTGTCATGAGTATCAAATAAAGGGGGAAGTGATATGTACATATAGTTGAGTTAGTAAAATGGGGGAAATGATGTGTACAGTCAAACATTTGAAAGAGCAAAGAATAGGGAATGTATAGTATAGAGGAAAGTATACATGTACATATACTTATACTATACTGATGCATATAGTTAGGGGGAGTCATATAATGACAAGGACATATGGTGTACATACTAAACACTTTAGTATTATGCACATATCATTTTTTGATACTAATGTCAAAGGGGGTGATTGAAGGCATTATATTTTGCCATTAGTATAAAAAAGGAAAAACATGATCTACACCATCGGTTTACACTACACTGATAGATAGGGCAGAGCACTACCTGACACCAAGGTTACCTGATACTGCCAAGTACAAAGCATCCTGACAAATACTATTCAGTGTTACCTGATGATAAAAAGGATAAAGGAACCTGACGAGTAACAATAATGCAACCCGATGGAACAACAAAGAGAGGAACCTGACAGATGAAGGGAACCTGATGATCAGTTCAATGAAGGAATGTCGATAGACTTTTAGTTCAACCCAACGACCAAGAACCAACAGTCAGTTACATCCCACAAAAAGTGGATCTGACTTTCCACGTCAGATAAAACACTGAAGTTGTATATTTAGCTTCCTATTTTGTTTTAAATCCATTATGTGCAGAGGAAGCAATGTAATTATTATTGTTTTAATCAGTTTAACTATTTTAAAATATGCGATCTAAAAGATAAAGGTCAAGTTTTATACCTTAGATCAAGAGTTAACATTGTAATGTGTGATTCTAGAGTAGGTCAAATACATGTATAAATATATTCTCAATCTATTGTGAACATGTTGTTTGATGATGATTGTAGCCACTGAGAGCATCTTAGGATTAGATGAGAGAATTCATGTAGAAGAACAGAAAAGGATCAAATCAGTTTCAAGAACAGAATATAGGCTACCAACGAGCAGAGAAAAAGGTATCAGTCAATCACTATAGGTGATATTCATATTATGAGAGCTTTAATGGATCTGTGATAAGCAATTATAGATTGCATACAGTCAGGTCAAACATATTGTACTCATTCTAACAAGTGTAGTACACTTAAGAAATCCTTTCAAGAAAGGTGGACCTAACAGTCCTATTGTAAATCTCTTAACTGAGTGCACACTTCATTAGTGTTGCTAAAAGCTCTTAACAGAGTAGATCTTAATAGATCTCCACTTTAATACTCCTAATAGGGTAGATCATCAAAAGTGATCAATTGTAATCCTTTACCGGCTCCCTTCCATTCTGCAGATAGTGAATTTTTGTGGGTGCCATCCCCACCACAATTTTTACTTCCTAACAGGAGTTTTCTGCAATATCATATCTTGTGTTATGAGTTTATTACTTTCATGAATGTTTCTATGAATGATTGAAAACAATTAAGATTATGAATTAATACTACTTGCATAAGAAGAACATTAGAAATGGTTGGTAATACATTAAAGAATGATTGCTAATGATGAAAGGTGAAAAGAGTTAAAAATTTTAGAGGTATTGATTCACTCCTCCCCTCTCAGTACTACTTCCCATTAATCCCAAAAAGACTCATTAAGACATTTATAACCCTTTCTTTTGGTGGAATACCCTAGAAAGATGCCTTCTTCACTTTTAGAGTCAAGCTTTCCATTTCTATCATCTTTCAAAATATAATATTGACTTCCTAAAATTCTAAAGTAACTTACATTGGGTGTGTATCCATACCATATCTCATAGGGTATCTTCTTGGTGTTTTTCTTCAATTGAAATATGTTCAATGTGTAGATAGAAGTACTAATAGCTTCCCTCTAGAATGTTTGAGTGATGCCTTTCTCAATCATCAATGTTCTTGCACAATCAACAATGGATCTATTTCTTCTTTTAGCAATCCCATTTTGTTGTGGTGTTCTTGGTGCAAAAACCTGTCTTTTAATTCCATGCTCATTGCAAAAGTTAGTGAATTCATCAGAAATAAATTCTCCTCCTCTATTTGATCTTAAGAATTTCAGCTTGTTGCCACTTTGTTTTTCTACAATAGCTTTGTACCATTTAAACATCTTGAATTCTTCTTATTTTTCCTTTAAGAACATAACTGTCATCATTCTAGAATAATCATCAACAAAGAGAATGAAATATCTATCACCATAGTGTTAGTAATAAATGAGAGGGGGGTGAATTAGTGGCCTCAAGAATATTCCAATTAATGAACCCAAAAAATTAGTACCACAATATTAAGCCTCTAGTTATTTTCAGTCCTACAAGATGTATGCCTTCAAATATACTTATTAAATAACTACTGCTTGGAGTTATCTTTTAAACCTTATTCTTAATGTTTACCAAGTAGCAATCTTTCAATTTACTAAAAAATAGTATATAGCTTAGTGTTTATCGATCAATCCAGATTAGTTATGTGTAATGCAAAACACTAAAGTAATGACTCATAAACACATTGAAACATGGATTTTTAACATGGAAACCCTGTTAAGGGAAAAACCGCTTGGGACTGGTAACCCAAAATTTTCACTCTTTTGAAGTGAGCTTGGTGAAGAGCCAACCCTGCTAAAAGTTACAAACACAATGTTAGGTGTGACCTTGTTAGAGGATTTAAAATATTAGTTTGTCACTTGATATCAAGCATCTCTATGCTACCTTCTATGACCAAACCCTGGTTTGTCAAATGGTATCTGGAATCTCATGATATCTTCGTAATCAAACTTTTTGATACTCCTTGGGATGTATCTCAATATAGAAAGGATCTTTAAATCCTGCTCGGTTAAGAGACTTTTTGAATTAAAGGTTAAACTAAAATAGTATGATATGTTCCCATATACAACTTATGCTTGCAGATTTTTAGATCTATTGTAATCTCATTAAACCATTTTGATTAATATATCTTTTCAATACCTTTGCTCCACTATTTGTTTATGCTCGGTGATGTTGTGCTCTGTTGCTCGGTGTCTGCAGAAATCTTTAGCTCTTTCCTCAGCTTGATTGATCAGGACTGTATGAAGTTGTTCTTCATCAGTTTCTCTCCAGCATCCTATTTTTAATTCACTCCCCTTAATTCATAATGAATTAATTTGTCTCTTTATAGACATGATATCACCATTTATCTCTTCTTGATTTTCTTGTTCTTGGTGTGATCCGCAATCTTAGCCAATCCTGATTTAAAGCATAACTCTTGTTTTATCTCGTAGAAATCTTCTTGCCAACTAGATAAAACATCTTTAAATCCTTTACTTATCTATATATTTATCTTGTCAATGAAAACAATGATAACTACCAGTTAAGTCTATTTTTAGCTCTGCCAGCTAGATATTTTGTCATTTCTGAACTCCAGTTAACTTTGGTGTTTTAACTCTTTGATAGCTTTGGTCGACACTTCAGTTCTCCTTGGGCTTCTCCATTGGGTTTGTATGTCCGTTGGGGTTGTCTTTCCTTCAGGCTTCACTGCAAATTTTTTCTCATTGGTTAACCCTATAATTCTAGTCATCTATAATGCTTGTGATTCTTCTCTTCAGTAATGCTCATTGGTTTCTTTTATCGGGCATCACTATGACTTAACTTTTGGTTATTTGTATCTGTCGGGTTCCACTAGCCAATGGTGTTTGAAGTCACTTAGTGAATGCTTATCTTTTATGCATTACTTAAAGAATAATCTTTATTTCTCTGATTCTCTAAAGTCTTTGACACTTTAATTATAACCAATTAGATTATATCAAGTTGACATCAATGACAATACAATCTATTAACGGATACAATGTCTTGCATTATCTTTCTACATTTTGGTGATCAACTTAACATCTTCAAACATTAAATCAGTTACATGTCATCAATCTCTCCCTTTGGCATTGATGGCAACACACTACAATATTACACTATATTATTACTAATACAATATGAAATATAACAGTTTCATCAATCTTTCCTATTGTAACTATTACAAATTTTTGTCTCTCGGTAAGCTCAAATGGTTTAGATTTGTTTCTTGCAGAGTGAGTTTCTTCAATCTTTAATCCCTTCACTAGATAGATGTAGCATCTTTTGTTTATGTTATGATATGTCCTTTTCCTTGACTATTCCTCTTCTTGATAATTTATTTTTCCTTTGATAGCAATCTCTCTCTTTGTATGAAATCTCTCCCTTAGTTACTTATCTCCCTTTAGATGGATATTTCATATGTAATCTCTCCCAATGGATGAAGATTAACTTTTCCTTTTGATTCTTAGGAGCTTCTCTTCATGGATAATGATATAATCTCTTTTGATCAATGAGATAATCTCTCCCTTATGATAATGAATCTCTCTCCCTTATAATTTCTGATAATGAGATAATCTCTCCCTTTGACAACAATTCGAAACAATTTTCTTCTATATCATCTTCCATCCCTTTTTATAATATACTCCTTGAATTTCCCTATCCATCAGCAGTACATTATCTCTGGTGTTTGGTGCAAATTTGTACCTTGTTGTGTACAGATGTATCTGTTGTTGTTCATCTCGGTGCTTGCATCAACATGAATGATCTTCAGATTATGTGTAGGTTGATGCAGCCTCGTAGTCAGCTTATTGACCGATAGACAAGGGTTGTACCCCTAGTCTTTGTCTCAAGTACTCAAATGTATCTTTCGGTAATGGCTTGGTGAATATATTAGCTAATTGTTCCTTGGATTGAACATATTCCAGTATCACCTCTTTTTCTTGCACTTGTTCTCTTAAAGAGTGATACTTGATAGCAATATGCTTAGTCTTAGCATGCATGACTAGATTCTTAGAAATGTTAATTGTACTGGTATTATCACAATAGATAATCACTGATTCAAGGATCTTCATATTCATACCTTCCAGCAACGGTTTGATCCATGCAATATTGGAGCAATTTGTAGCAGTATCCACATACTATGCTTCTGCAGTAGACTGAGAGACGAATCCTTATTTCTTGTTGATCCATGTGACAAGTCTGTCACCCATGAAGAATGCTCCTCTAGTTGTTCTCTTTTGGTCATCAATGTTTCCAGCCCAATCAACATCTGTATAGACTTGTAGCTTAAATTTTCCTTCTCTTTTGTACCATAAGCCATATTCCTCAGTTTTATTTAGATATCTCATAACTCTTTTGACAGCAGTCATATGTGATTCTTTGGGAGAATCAGAGAATCTTGCAACTATTCCAACTGCATGTGCTATATCTTTTCTGGTATGAACAACATACTTTAGTTTTCCAATCATTGATCTATACAAGGTCTAATTTACCTCATTTGATTTTTCTTCTTTTGTCAGCTTACATCTGACAGACATAGGTGTTCCAACTAGCTTGGAATCCTCCATCTTGAATATCTTCAATACTTCCTTGATGTATTTGGACTAAGTGATATATATGCCTGCATCTTATTGAAGAATCTATAGACCAAGAAAGAATTTGATCTCCCCAAACATAGACATTTCAAATTCTTTTCTCATTTCATTAGAAAAGGATTTGCATAACATTTCATTTCCCCCAAAAATGATATCATCAACAAATATTTCAGCAATCAAAATATTACCATCGGTATCTTCTCTTAAGTACAGATTTCTATTTTCACTTGTTCTTACAAATTCAATGCTAATGAGATAGGAGTGAAGTCTTTCATACCAGGCTCTAGGTTCTTGTTTCAATCCATACAAGGCTTTATGTAGTCTAGATACCATATTCCTCTTGTATGGATCAACAAACCCTTCTGGTTATTCAATGTATACCTCTTCTTCTATTATTCCATTTAGGAATGAAGATTTGACATCCATCTGGTATACCTTGAATCCTTTGAATGCAGCATAAGAAAGTAATATTCTTACTCCTTCTAGTCTAGAAATGGGTGCAAAGGTTTCTCCATAATCAATACCTTCTTCTTGTGCATACCCCTTGCATACTAATCTTGCTTTATTTCTTGTGAATTCTCCATTCTCATTTAGCTTGTTATTGAATATACATTTGGTACCGATGATATTCTTGTCATCCGGTCTTAGTACTAGTGTACATGTATTGTGCTTCTCAATTTTTTCTATTTCTTCATTCATAGCACTAACCCATTCTTCATTCTCAAGTGCAGTATTAATAGATTTAGGCTCCAAATCACAAAGTAAACATCTAGTGTTTAGTGACTTACTTCTTGTTCTCATTCCATCCTTCTTGTCTCCTATGATTTGATTTTGTGGATGATGTCTTCTAACATACTTGGCAAGTTTTGGTTCAACTCTTTGTTCATCATTTTGGTCATCTTCATGACCTTCATTCTGATCTCCATTGCTTGGCACACCATCTTGAGTATTATCCTAATTTTTGGTAATTACAGCTTGATGCTTAGGTGCAATGTTCTATTGCTTAGGAGAGATACACTATTTATCAGGTAGATTGTCAAGTTCTTCAGTATAAACAAACCTGTTGTAGTCCTCTGGTTCTCTTCTTCTTTCCTTATCTTTCTTTTTTGCAAATTCATCTATCTTTACATTTTCACTTTCAATGATCTTGTTAGATGACTTGTTAAGACATTTATAAGCCTTTCTTTTGGTGGAATACCCTAGAAAGATACCTTCATCACATTTAGAGTCAAGCTTTCAATGTCTATCATCCTTCAAAATATAACATTGACTACCAAATATTCTGAAGTAACTTACATTGGGTGTGTAACCATACCAAAGCTCATAGGGTGTCTTCTTTGTGTCCTTCTTCAGTTGTACTATGTTCAATGTGTAGACATCAGTACTAACAACTTCCCTCCAGAAATTTTGAGTGATGCTCTTCTCAATCATCAATGTTCTTCCACAGTCAACAATTGATATGTTTCTCCTCTCAGCAATTCCATTTTTCTGTGGTGTTCTCGATGTAGAAACCTATCTTTTAATTCCATGCTCATTACAAAAATTAGTGAATTCATCTAAAATAAATTCCCCTCCTCTATATGATCTTAAGAATTTTAATTTCTTATCACTTTGTTTCTCTACCATAGCCTTATATCATTCAAACATCTTGAATTCTTATGATTTATCTTTTAAGAACATAACAGTCATCATTCTAGAATAATCATCAACAAAGAGAATGAAATACCTATCTCCATAGTAACTCTTTGTCCTCATGGGTCCACATAGATCAGTATCAAGTAATTCTAGAATTGCATTAGATGTATGGGTTTTACTCTTGAAACTAGACTTTGTCATCTAACCTTGTTGACAATTCTTGCACATGATATGCTCGGGCTTTGTCATGCTTAGTAAGCCTTTGACATTCCTTTTATTGCTTATCATTATTGTGTTATCAAATTCACATGACACAATCTTTTGTGCCACAACCATATGTCTCCATTTCTAGCCATTAAACAACTGGTTTTAATTTCATCAAGATAGAAAAGGTTACCTTTTGTCTGCTCACCAGTTCTGATCAATCTTCTTGGTTCCTTGAAGATATAATGCTACTCGGTAACCTGTATTGTTCAACTATGAAACATTTAACATATTATAATTCAGTCCTTTTACCTAGTAGGCATTTTTACATTTGATCAGGTTATTCAACATTATGGTTCCTTTATCTTCAACTGGACAAGGTGTGTCATTACCCATTCTTACTAAACCACTATTATAGTATTCAAAAGTTTTAAACTTTTTCTTATCACTGGTCATGTGGTGAGTGCAGTCACTATCTATGATCTAGACATCATTCTTACTAACCTTAGATATGAGTGCAGTTTCTACATACCTTTCTTCTTCTTTGTCTGAATCATCCTTCATGGCTACAAATACCATCTCAATGTTTTCTTTAGATTCAGTGTCAGTATCATCAGCTCTATTCTCAGCTAGGTAACAAGATTTTTTTCCTTTGTCCTTGTAGTCTCGGGTATCTCTTCTTTTAAAATGTCAATTTCTTCGGTAATCTTTTTTATCACCTCGGTAAAACTTCTTTTCATATGTTTTGTCATTAATTATGTCATCTTTTCTTCTATCAGGACATCTTGCACCAAATTTTCCAACCTCTTTACAATTAAAACATACAGGTGGTAATTTACCTTTATATCTACCTTTGCCTCTCTGCAGTCTTCTTTCCATTAGTGCTTCAATCTCATCAAGTCCTTGATCCTCATTATCACTTTCACTATCATTCCTCATAGTGTGTATATGACTCAACTTACTTATTTTCAAAGAAGATTTGAATGAAAATTCTATAGATGGTAAGACACTATTATCAAAGTTATTCATCTCAAATGAAATCAGTCTAGCAATCAAACTATCTAGAGTAACTGTATTGTTTGCAACTCCTCTCATTTCTTGAATAGCAGAAACTCTAATAGCATATACAGGTAGTAAGGGTCTTAAGATTTTACTTACCATTGTCTCCTCTTCAAGTACACCTCCAACTCCTCAGATAGCATTGACTACCTCTTTGATTCTGTAGCTATACTAAGTGAAAATTTCTCCTTCTTTCATCCTTAGGTCATCAAACCTCCCTCTTAGGATTTCTGCCTTGGCTCTTAGTACATTAACATCTCCTCCATGTACCAGCTTCAACTTATCCCATATTTTATTTGCAGAGGTGCAGTTTTTGACATCTTCAAACTCAGCATCAGAGAGTGATGAGGAAAGTTCTATCATCATGCAATTATGCTCATGCTTTTCTCTCAATTTCTCAAGAGTGTGAGGACTTGTAGGCAACACATATTTAGTATCAAGGTGTTAAGTAACATCATTACCAATACCTAATAAGTGGAGTCTTATTATTCTTTTCTATGATGCAAAGTTGTCTTTATTCAACTTGGGCACACCTCATTTGTTCATCTTGTGATATTTTTCTTGAGCTATTAAACTCCCTTTCTAAGCACACAAGCTTTGATACCAATTGTTAGTAATAAATGAGGGGGGTGAATCAGTGCCCTCAAAAATATTCCAATTAATCAACCCAAAAACTTAGTACCAAAATATTAAACCTCTAGTTATTTTCAGTCCTACAAGATGTATGCCTTCAAATATACTTATCAAATAACCACTGTCTAGAGTTATCTTTTAAATGTTATTTCTAATGTTTATCGAATAGCAGTCTTTCAATTTACTAAAAAATAGTAAATAGCTTAGTATATACTGATCAATCCAGATTAGTTATGTGTAATGAAAAACACTAAAGTAATGACTCATAAGCACATTGACACATGGATTTTTAAAGTGGAAACCCTGTTAAGGTAAAAACCACTTGGGACCGGTAACCCAAAATTTTCACTCTTCTGGAGTGAGCTCGGTGAAGAGCCAACCCTGTTAAAGGTTACAATCACATCGTTAGGTGTGACCTTGTTAGAGGATTTAAAAGATTAGTTTGTCACTTGATATCGGGCATCTCTATGCTACCTTCTATGACCAAACCCTGGTTTTTCAAATGGTATCTGGCATCTCATGCTATCTTCATGATCAAACTTTTTGATACTCCTTGGGATGTGTCTCAATATAGAAAGGATCTCTAAATCCTGCTTGGTTAAGAGACTTTCTGAATCAATGGTTAAACTAAAATAGTATGATCTGTTCACATATACAACTTATACTTGCATATTTTTAGATGTATTGTAAGCTCATTAAACCATTTTGATCAATATATCTTTTCAATACCTTTGCTCCACTATTTTTTTCTGCTCGGTGATATTGTGCTTTATTGCTCAGTGTCTGCATAAATCTTTAGCTCTTTCCTCAGCTTGATTGATTAGGACTGTATGAAGTTGTTCTTCATCATTTTCTCTCCAGCATCCTCTTTTTAATTCACTCCCCTTAATTCATAATGAATTAATTTGTCTCTTTATAGACATGATATCACTGTTTCTCTCTTCTTTATTTTCTTGTTCTTGGCATGATCTGCAATCTTAGCCAATCCTAATTTAAAGCATAGCTCTTTTTTTCATCTCATAGAAATATTCTTGCCAAGTGGATAAAGTAGCTTTAAATCCTTTATTTATCTCTAGATTTATCTTGTCAATGAAAACAATGATAAATACTAGTTAAGTCTATTTTTAGCTCTGTCAGCTAGATATTTTTTCATTTCTAAACTTCAGTTAACTTCAATGTTTTAAATCTTTGATAGCTTCAGTCGACACTTCATTTCTCCTTAGGATTCTCTGTTGGGGTTGTCTGTCCATTAGGTTTGTCTATCCTTTGGGCTTCACTGCAAAGTTCTTCTCGTCAGTTAAACCTGTAATTATGGCCGTCGGTAATGCTTTTGATTCTGCTCTTCGGTAATGCTCTTTGGTTTCTTTTATCAGGCATCACTGTGACTTAAATTTTGGTTATCTATGTCTGTTGGGTTCCACTAGTCGTCAGTGTTTGAAGTCACTTAGTGAATGCTTGTCTTTTATACATTATTGAAATAATAATCTTTATCTCTATGATTCTCTAAAGTCTTTAACACTTTGATTATAACTGATTATATTATATCAAGTTGACATCAATGACAATACAATCCATTAACTAATTTAATGTCTCACATTATCTTTCTGCATTTCGGTGATCAACTTAACATCTTCAAACATTCAATTAGTTACATGTCATCACATTGTAACTCTTTATTCTCATGGGTCCACATAGACCAGTATGGACTAATTCTAAATAGAACTAGATGTATGGGTTTTTCTCTTGAAACTAGAATTTTTCATTTTACCTTTCTGACAATTCTCACACATGATATGGTCAGGCTTTGACATGCTCAATAAGCCTCTTACTTTCCTTTTATTGCTTATCTTAATCATGTTGTCAAAATTCACATGACATAATATTTTATGCCACGACAAATGTCTTCATTTCTAGCCATTAAACAAGTGGTGTTAATATCATCAAGATAGAATAGGTTACCTTTTGTGTGTTCACTATTTTTGATCACCCTTCTTGATTCATTACAGATCTTTGTCTTTTTTTCTCAAATGCAACTCGGAGACCTATGTTATTCAACTATGAAACACTCAATAGATTATAGTTAAGTCCTTTTACCCAGTATGCATTTTCACATCTGATCAGATTATTTAACATTATGGTTCCTTTACCTTCATCCAGACAAGGTGAGTCATTACCCATTCTTACTGATCCACTAATATAGTACTCAAAAGTTTCAAACTTTTCTTTATCACCAGTCATGTGGTGAGTCCAGCCACTATCTATAATCTAGAAATCATTCTTACTAACCTTAGATATGAGCACAGTCTCTACATTCCTTTCCTCTTCGGCTGAATCATCCTTCATGGCCACAAAGACCATCTCAATATCTTCATTAGATGTGGTGTTAGTATCTCCAGCTCTATTCTCATCCAAGTAACAATCTTTCTTCCTTTTATCCTTGTAGTCTCGAGTATCTCTTCTGTCAGTTTGTCAGTTGCTTCAGTAATCTTTGTTATCACTTCTGTCAAACTTATTTTCATATGATCTGTCATTACTTCTATCATCTTTTATTTTGTTAGGACATCTAGTAGCAAAGTGTCCAATCTCTTTACAATTAAAAAAACCCATTGGTAATAACCTTTGTATCTACCCTTGCCTCTCTGCAATCTTCTAGCCATTAGTACTTCAATCTCATCAAGCTCTTGGTCATCACTATCACTTTCACTATCATTTCTAATAGTGTGTTTATGACTTGACTTACTTATTTTCAAAGAATATTTGAGTGCAAACTCAATACATGGTAAGACACTGATATCAAAGTTATTCATCTCAAATGAAATAAGGCTACCAACCAAACTATCTAGAGTGACATTGTTATTTGTTATTGCTCTCCATTCTTGTATAGCAGATACTTTAATAGCATAAATAGGCAATAAGGTTCTTAGGATTTTACTTACCATTGTTACTTCTTCAAGTACACCTCCAACTCCTCATATAACATTAACTACCTCTTTGATTCTGCAGCTATACTGATTGATGTTTTCTCCTTCTTTCATTCTTAGGTCATCAAATTTACCTCTTAGGCTTTCTTCTTTAGCTCTTAGTACATTAGCATCTCCTCCATGTACTAGCTTCAATTTGTCCCACATTTTCTTTGTAGAGATGCATGTTTTGACATCTTCAAATTCAACATCGGAGAGTGAGGAAGCAAGTTCTATTATCATAGAATTGTGCTCATGATTTTATCTCAGTTGATAAAGTGTGTGAGGTCATGTAGGCAATACATATTCAGTATCCAAGTATTGAGTAACATCATTTCCAATACCTGATAGGTGGAGTCTTATCTTTCTTTTCCATGATGCAAATTTGTCAAATCCTTTTTTCTCATCTCATGATCTTTTTCTTAGGTCTTGAAACCTTCCTTCTAAGCACACAAGCTCTGCTACCAATTTTTGGAATAACTAAGAGGGGTGTGAATCAGTAGCCTCAAAAATATTCCAATAAATCAACCACAAAACTTTATATCTTAAATATAAACCTCTAGTTATCTTTAGTCCCACAAGACATATGCCCTAAAATAGTCTTATCAAATAACTACTGCTTGGAGTTTACTGTTAAACCTTATTCTTAAGCTTTACCAAATAGCAGTCTATCATTTACCAAAATACAGTAAATAAATTAGTGTTTACCGATCATCCTATTTTAGTAATGTGTAAAGAAAAACATCATTGCAATGACTCATAAACACATTTGACACATGGATTTTTAACGTGAAAAGCCTATTAAGGGAAAAACTACTTGGGACCGGTAACCCAAAATTTTCACTCTTTTGAAGTGAGCTCGGTGAAGAGCCAACCCTGTTAAAGGTTACAAACACACTGTTAAGTGTGACCTTGTCAGAGGATTTATTACTAATAATTAATCACTTGATATCTGGCATTTCACTATTCTATGTTCATGAATTAACCTTTTGATACTTCTTGGGATGTATCTCAATATATAAAGGATTGTTAGATCCTTCTTGGTTAAGAGAATTTATGAATCAATGGTTAAAATAAAATAGTATATGATCTGTTCATATAAACAACTTAATCTTTCATATGTTTAGATCTATTGTAAGCTCGTAATACCTTTCTGATCAATGTTTCCTTTCAATACCTTTGCTTCACTTCTCTCTTCTCGGTGATGTTGTGATTCTCTATTGCTCTCTGTCTGCATAAATATTTAGCTCTTTCTTTAGCTTGATTAATCAAGACTGTATGAAGTCTTTCTTCACCAGTATTCTCTTCAAAATCTTCTTCTCTATTCACCCCTAATTCATAATGAATTAGCTTGTCTCTTTATAGAAATAAATTTATCTTTTCTAAGTCATTGACTTTCTTTTTCTTGGCGTGATCCGCAATTCTTGCTATTCTTGCTTTAATGCTTTACTTTAGTTTTATCCCATAGATTTCTCTTTGAAAACTGGAATAAAACAGATTTAAAAATCTCTCTTATCTCTAGATTTTAACTTGTTGATGAAAACAATGTTATTATGCAATTAACTCCATATTTAGCTCTTGCGAGCTAAGTCTTTTGTCATTTCTGAACTTCAGTTATTTTCAATTTTTAACTCCTTATTGGCTTTGTTCTTGACTTTAGTTATCCTCGGGCATCTCTATTCATTGGGGTTTTCTGTCCGTCGGGTAACACTATGGTTATGCTTGTCGGTAATGCTTGCTTGGGTTTCTTGCTCGGGTATCACTGTGACTTTTCTCTCAGGTTTCTCTATCCGTCAGGGTGCATTGTCTATCAGTGTTTGTTGTCACCTAGTGCATATTGAACTTTTATGCATTATTGATAGCATAACCTTTATCTCTTTGGTTCTTTGAATTCTTTGACATCATGTATATAACTAATCATATTATATCAAGTTGACATCAATGACAATATAATACATTAACTAATTTAATGTCTTGCATTAACTTTCTGCAGATTGGTGATCATCAAATTAACATATTCAAACATTCAATCAATTATAGTTCATCAAGTGAATTCCATATTCTCCTACTCCAGACACATGCAACCTCATTCTACTTATCCATGTAGAGAAATGATCCCTATTCAGCTTTGGTGCTTCCCTCTTATAGATCTTTAGATCTTGACTCAAGTCCTTTTAAACTTATCACTTTAGAGTAACTTAGATCTGATACCAATTGTTGGTGCCACTAAGAGGGGGGTGAATCAGACAAATCAAAACTTAAACACTTAAAATAGAACTCACTTATTCACTCAGTAATACTCAATACAGTAAATAACCAATTCACCAAATAGCTCAATAACATAAGAAGCAATACATCTCATATATGTAAATCAATCATTCAAACTTAGCAACATCAGATTAACTTAGTTGACATCAAATTTAACCATGTAAACACTAAAATTAACGAGGAAACCTAATTTGGGAAAAACCTTTGTGGGAATTGTAACCTACAATAAAAATGTACCCTTCTGAATTACACTTGGTTAAGAACTTATCATGTTAAAGATTACAAACACATTTGCTAAATGTGACCCTGTTAGGGGATTTACCTTAGATCTTTTAAGATCTTCACCCTTTTAGGAGTGGCCTTGTTAGAGGTCTTTAAACACTCTTTTGGAATGTCACCTAAGTCTAGGTTTTACAAATAGGACTGTTAAATCCACTTGGTTAAGATATTTCTCTATTACAAATATTAATAAGCAACAGTAAAATTTGATTTGTAAATATAGAAACTACCGTTTCTTGTGTCAGATCATTTATGCTCAATTAAATACTGGCATCACATACTCCATTGATCTCTTTCTTAGACTGTAGATTCTTCAATCTATGTTTCTCTGTCCTGCTCAGTAAATGTTGTTCTTCAGCTTCTTCTTCTTTTCTATTCAATTCGACAGCCTCTTGTTCTCTATGTAATTCTCATTCTTTATATAGACATACTTTTTCCTCTTAATCTCCTTAATTTGATTTTCCTTCATTTGCACTCAGTCGTTCGATCATCTTCTCCATATTTTACAACTCGGTAAACTATCTCACTTTTACCTCAGAACTTGTACCTTTTTTTGGAACTTACATAATTATGTTTAACCACTTGATCTTCGCCTTAGATCTTCTCATTGAATTTTCTTGTTCATAGATCTTGTAACAAACTTCATTTAATTTATTTCCACATCCATCTCATCATCGCTTTGCATTAAATTTGATCTTATCATCATTTATTATCAGTATATTATACTCAGTAAAACTTGCTTTAAAACTCAGTAACTGAATTCATTCACTGCTCAGTGTCTAACTCATCTTCGGTGCTCGATGCTCAGTAACTATAACCGACTCACATAAAATTATATAAATTAACTCAGTCTAGCTCGGTAAAGTAACTCTTTTAGTCATAACTTAATTCTTTGCAGTTCCCAACTTTATCAATCAAATGTACCAATTTCATAACATCAAATATATAGTATAAAAGAACTATATCATCATTACTTATCATTGTCTGATATTGTTTTGTCACCCATTTAACTTCTCTTAATATTTGGTAACATAATAAAAATGAATTAATCAATTTCTTGACATCAATGACAAAACAATAATTGATCTAACCATTTCTACAATCATGATACTCAATATCACTCATTCTTCATCATCTCCATTAAATATTCATCAGTAAATCAAAAAGCTTTGATTCTAGGGACCACTTCCAAAGGATTGTTATTCACTTGGATTATCCTCCTATATCGTTGAGATCAATAACATGAAACTTCAATTAGGTCAAATTATATCCACTCTTACATCATCATTAATCATGGAAATTCCCTCTAAGGAACATACCAACAATGCAAAATCACATCCAAATCAACTCAACTAACACTTTAAGTGAGAAAGAGTTACTAGTACAAATCCTCCATTCCTAGAAATGTTAGAAACTAAATGGTATGAACCTAAACCAGAATTTGACTTCCTTGACAAGTTGAAGAATGTCTGTTTGAAAATTTTCTTATTTCAAGTTATCATAGATGTGTTGACCTTATGGAAAGACATGTTATCAATTATCACCAAAACACTTAGTCACTTATATAATTACAGTGTTGACCAAGCTAGCAACTTGAAGTGCAACCTGAGCAGTTGTAGTGTAGCCCGAGCAGTTGCAGTGTCGACCAAGCAGATAGTGGTGAATAGTATCACCCAAGTCACCAGTATTACCCAAGTTGCATACCAGCTCGGAATGATCAATGTGACTTGAGCACCTAGTGTAGCCTGAGTGCCAGAGATTGCTAGTTCACTATGTTGCCTGAGTGTTAGCATATTGCCCAAGTGTCATTATATCACCCGAGTGGATTACTGGACCCGAGTATCAGTATTGGGCCGACTTAGTTCATATTGTTGGATATTTTATTATATCATGTAAGATGACTTGTGTAAGTAATTTATTTGGATAAGGTATATATGAAAGGCATTTTGTTTATCCAAATGTGTGAATAGTAGAAGTAAGATTATTGATATAAGAATATGAAGTGACACATTGATTAGAAGGCTACAACAGTAAAAGGAAAAACAAAGACTCATCTATCACAGTCAGGTGATCAGTATTATCTCAAAGGATCTAATTCAAAAAATTAGATTTGCATAGCAAATCATCCACTAGTTCATCCTAATAGGTGTATCAGCAAAATCCTTTAACTGAGTGGACTTAAAAGTCCTCATCAAATCTCCTAACAAAGTTGCATACTTAATTGTATTGTACAAATCCTTTCACAACGTGGACCTAACAGTCCTTATTTCTCCTAACAGGGAAGGCCATCAGAAGTGGTCAATTGTAAGCTTTACTAGGATAAATTTATATTGTAGTACTAAATTGTGTGGGTACCATCCTCACCCCAATTTTACTTTCTATTTGGAAGGTTTCTAGGTAACCAAATATTGTGTTAAGTGTTGTGGATGTTTATTGTTTTATGTTCCATGCATGCAATTAGATTATACAATCTAATAAAGGATTAAAGTGAATAAGTTTTATTGGTTCCTGATTCACCCCCCCCCCCCCCC
>MU223708.1:3596834-3608509 GCA_018584345.1 Thuja plicata | reverse complement strand
AGTATCTATGAGAATCAGTGTAAAGCTATTTTAGGCAGGAAAGTTGAAGATTATTGGGATAAAGATCACTGGAAGGATCTAACAACTATTGATAAGAGATTGGGGTATCTTAATACCATTCTTAATTTGATAAATTTGATTGAGGAAGAGGACACTATTGTTTGGAAACACAGTCCGGATGGGAAATTAACTGTCTCTTCTCTGTATCAGATGGAGTATGATGATGTTATTGAGCCTTTTTGGGCTAAAGTGTGGGATAAAAACCTTATCCCTAAAATCAATGTTTTTTTTTGGATCATGATGCAGAATAAAATTTTAACTAATGATAATCTTAGGAAAAGAGGCATGACTATTGTTAACAGATGTTATCTATGTAAGAAAGAGGAAGAGAGTGTTGAGCATATCTTCATTCACTGTTCCTTTGCCAGAAAAATTTGGGGTCTCTTTTTTTTCATATCTTTAATATTGAGTGGGTTTTCCCTAACAATTTAGAGTGTTTTTAAATCTTGGATATATCCCTCTAAGCATAATACTATAATTCAGAGTTGGAAGTTTGTTTTTCCACATGTCTGTTGGGGGGTTTGGAGGAAAGAAATGATAGATTTTTCAGGGACAAAATTACTAAGGAGAAGGAAGTCTTCTATAAGATTAAAAGAGGTATAAGAGAGAATGTTATGCTTCAGGACGAAGTTGTAGAATCCAAACAAGAAAATGATTTATCTGTGCTTAAAAATTGGAATTTTTGTGGTAAACCTAACAAAAAGACTAACAAAGGTAAAAAAGAGGATGCTAGGTGGGACTGTCCCCCTAAGGATTGGCAGAAATTTAATTTTGATGGGGCCTCTAAGGGAAACCCAAGGGTAGCTGGTTGCGGTATTGTCATCAGAAATGAAAATGGTGTGTGTATTAGCATGAAAACTATTCCTATTGGTCATCAAACTAATCATATTGCTGAAGCCTGTGCGGCTCTCCAAGGCATTATTTTTTCTAAGGAGATAGGTTGTACTAAAGTTTGGGTTGAAGGGGACTCTCTCAATGTTATTAATTGCTTAAATAATGAGATTCCCGCGTCATGGACTATATACAACATAATTCAAAAATCCAGGGAGATAATTAAATGTTTTGAGTTATGCATTATAACTCATAATTATCATGAAGCTAATGGCATTGCTGACTGGGTGACAAATCAAGCTTGCAAAAGTGATGAGGTGGATCAGTGGAATGATGGAAATGACATGCCAATTGAATTAAAATTAATGCTCAAGGATGAGCGGCTGAGGAGTCGTCAGAAAATCATCATTAATGGAAAGTTATTTTAATATCACTTATAATCAGGTGATGTGTCATAATGGCCTTCAGAGGTGGAAGTATAATGCAATGATTTTGAGTTGGAGGAGACACGCTTTCTGGGTCTATTTTGGCTCTCAAAAAGCTTATTTTGGCATTATCTATAGCGCTAAGAAAAAAAATTACAGAAATAACAGAGAAGAGATGGGAGGCAATAAGAAGAGAATTGAACCAGTAAGTTGTAGTCACTGGAAAAAATGTACTGATGTGTGGAAGATTGTGAAGGAGGGAGGCCTTGCTATTTATCTGGAGCGGCTTCATGGTGGGAATCCTAATATCACCAGGATTTTTGAGAAAACTCGGAAGGAGGGAAAGATTTTAGTTGATGATGAATATATGGAAGTAATAGAGGAAGTTGTTGCTGAAGCTACGGGAATGGAGATGGAGGGTATTAAGTTTTATCATGATAGGCTGATTTCATACAAAGCCTGGGAGTCCTTTCTAGATAATGAGAAACAGAAGAACAGATTGGTCAAGATTGATACTTCTTACCCTAACCCTAAGTGCATATCTAGACCATGGAGGTATGTTCTTTATGTGATCATCAGCTATATTACTCTGGATGGTAGGTTTACTAGAATGACTGGGCACCATTTTATGCTGTTAAACCATTTTAGACATAAGGTTAAAATTAGCTTACCCTACTATTTGCTAAGTTTGTTAGAAGCTACTATAACTAGTTATCAGAAAGACCCTAAGGGGGACCATGCCTCTCATCAAGGGATTATGTTTCTTGTTTATGAGGTTCTAAAATCTAAGAAAATGGAAAGGTCTGTAGAGAAGAAGAATTTGAAGGATGCTGAAGAAACTGAAGGAGATGAGGAGTATAGCATGTATGAAGATAACACTGAAAGTGAAGAGGAGGCTAGAGGTTACGTTGCCCCAAAAAATAATAAAAGGGGTACTTCTAAAAAGAAGAAGAAATTTAGCTCTGAAGGGTCGGAGACTGAGAATAGTGATGAGGAATGTGAGGAGGGAAGCAGAAAGAAAAAAGGCAAACTAAAAATTAAGAAGAAAACCTAGATCGGGGATTCGGAGACTGAGACTGAAATTTATGTTGCTAGAAAGAAGAAGAATAAGAAGAAAACCCAGATTGGGGATTCAGACACTAAGACTGATAATGAAGTTATCAAAAAGGAGGGCAAAAAAAGGAAAAGAGTTGAGGGCAAGGGTAACATAATTCGTAGAAACAATAATTCTAGCAAGAAAAGAATTGTTCTCACCTCAGATGAGGAAGATTTAATCCCTGAGTATAAGTGGGAGACTAAGGAAAAAGATGATAAATATAATGAAAAAGATGATACTTTTAACAATACTAGTGATTTGAAGATTGATACTCAGCAGGGGGATGGTAATTTTGATCAGAATACTAAAAATACTGATGATTCTGGGTTCAATGACCATCAGGACAATCTGGAAATAGGGGACTATAATAGTAATAACAACAAAGGTATTATCAAGGGTTTCTCTGGGCTGATTAACAACATGTTTAATGACCAGATTATTCTAAAAAACCAAGTTGAAAAAATACAGGCGGATATTAAAATTCTCAACAGAATGGGGATTGGGGAAAAACCTGTGGCCGATTGTCTGAAGGAAATGAAAGAAGTTGTTGGTAACTCTGAAGCTCAGGCTGAGTATGCTAATAAGGTGGGAACTATGGATAGACAAATTAAAGACATTAAAGACAGAGTGGAAAAGGATAACAGTGTGGAACAAATTAAGATTCTGAAGAATAAAGTGAAAAGACTGGAGGCATCAGTTAAAAAAATAGGGGAACAATGTCTCATCGGCCTCAAAGCGTATTGTGGTCATGCACAAATTTTAATGGATAAACTGGATAGGATTAACAAGGACAAGGATAGCAGTATAGTGGAGACTATGGGCCCGGGATCGCACACAAGAGCTAGTGCCAAGAAAAAGAGTCCTAAGGAGGATAAAGAAATGGAGGAGCTCAAGACCTCAGTCAACAATATGCAGATTATGGTCATCAAAGCTGAGGAACTGATGAAGGAGATGTAGTTGTTTCTTTTGTTGTCCTAGTTGGGTTCTTTTTGCTGTCCCTACTATCTTTTGTTGTATCTTTGGGGCTTTTTTTGTTTGGGGTGTTTCTTTTCTGGTCCTTTCTTTTCTGGTGCTTTGGCATAGATGTTTCTGCTTTTCATTGAATATCTATCTTTATACTCTAGGTTGCAAGTCCTTGTAAAACCTGTTGAACTCTTTGATTTTTGTAAAGGTTTCGGGTCCTTGTAAAACCTATTTTTACTTAATCAGAACTATAAAGAAAAAGAAAATATCCTCAAACTATCCATGCTATGAGACTGTTACCTGATAGCATGTCAAGAAAGGTAGTTGTTGCAAAATATACAAAACTAGGAAGACCACGAATGGACATGTCCATTAATGTCACTATGATATGTAATACCTTGATTGATCTATGAGAAACAATGGTTTTTATGACTAGACAAACTATATAAAATATTCAACTATTTTATATGTGACATACCACCACAATACTTTGATTAGAAGATAGTTCAACTTTTAAACTTAAAAGTGTCATTAAAGACCTATTCATCATATTAGATTCCTAGGAATAACCTATAGACATCATGGCTCTTCATGATAAGGCTAACCTAGGTAGATATCCATTTGTCTTAGGTCATCCATGGTTGGATACTATATATGCTTTTATAGGTTGCAGGTATAGAGATATGATAATCTCCAACAAGATTGTATATAAGTAATTTAAATGGAAAGATAAACCTAGAATAACCTCTGAGAAAGAGTATGCACCTCTACAATCCTACATTTTCATTTTAAATAGATTCCAATAACTTGATTCTAGTTCATACTACTAGGCCACTAAAGTAGAAATAAGCATAGTTAATTTATCATCCATTAACCATTAGAGGAAAGATAATGTAGTTAATATATCTAACAAAATTTTGATAGCATAGAGGCATGTAAATCAACACTTCAAGAATATAAAATAAGAATAATTTAATAAGTATAGATGAAAGATCTAAGAAACACCAATAGACATGGGGAAACCCCTTTGAGGAAAATAAACACTCACTCCAAAGCATCCAACCCATGTATTTATTTGCAACAAACTCTTAGAATACACTTGTAGGCTTATAGTCTTTACAAGAAGAATATATATTGTTCTTTTAGAGGAAAACTGACAACATAACCCTAAAACCTACATAGAGCACATGCAATGTATAAAAATTTAAAGGTTTAAATTAGCTTTTGTTGATGACAATTATTCAATTGTGTGTTGTCATTTATTCTTACACAAATATAGTGATGTCTACACAAATGTCTATACCTAAACTAAGAACAGTCAGTGTATGCCAAATTCTCTCAAGCATTGAAGAATACCAAAGTGTTTTTCTATTCTAACCGAGATCACTCGGGCATTACAATATTGTTCAGGCATTGAAGGATTTTAGTATTAACCAAGATATGTTTTTATTTAGTGTCAATCAACTAACAGTAGTTTATATTTTGTGGTTAATTGGTTATATGCAACTGATAGACTTAAGTTTTATTATTTATTTTGAAGGTTATTCAAGCCGGCTTGACAAGGCTTATCATATATATATAAGGTAAAGTTTGGATTGAATTTTGTAGTAAGAAAGAAGTGTGTGTTTGTGATATGAACAAATTCAGATGGGATTCTGATTAAGGATAGAACATACAGAACTGCAATAGAATATTCGATCAGTAAGGATCAAGTTATAAAGAAAAAAATAGAGATCTGAATTAGCAAAGACAGTTTCTTCGTCAAACAGGTCAATTCATTGTTACTCTCTAACAATTGTAGCAATGATCCAAAATCTCTTAACAGTCTTTTGTAAATCCTCTCACAAGGTGACATTTCTAGATTGAAGTGTTTGAAGACCTCTCACAAGACCACTCCTTACAAGGTGATTGAATCCTCTAAAAATATCACACCTAACACTGTGCATTGTAACCTTTAACAGGGTTGGCTCCTAATAGGGCTCACTTTAGAAGAGTGAAAAATAGTAACTAGTTGCAATTGGTGGTTTTTCCCATATTGGGTTTCCACGTTAAATCTTGGTGTTATATGTGTACATGTTATTTTCTTTATGGTTTATGTTTTTGCAATTAATCACTAAAGGATAATCATAGTTAATATCTTAAGATTTTCTATGTTAACTGAGTGACAGTTGAATATCTATGTTAACTAAGCAATAGTGATAAATTTGTTTAAGACATCTAAGGGAATTGGATTTTTTTGTGGTAACTGATTCACCCTTCCCCTCTCAATTACTCAACTCATTTCCAACAATTGGTATTTGAGTTTCCGGTACTTTTAGGGAAGGTTTTAAGGCCTAAGTTAAAGATCAGAGATGTCTTATAGAAGGGATATCCCCAAGCTTAATAAAGACAACTTCGTTGCATGGAAAGATTTGATGTGGCTACATATATCTACTATTTGAGACACTGGTTTGTAATTCCTAGATCACAAGTATGTGGAACCGCTGAGACCTATGTCTATGGAACAAATGATGGACATGAAGAATCATAATATAATGATGATTGATATTTCTTCCTCACTCAGCTATTCCAAATTTGATGAATTCAAGGACTGCCTTACTACCTATGATATGTGGAAGAAAGTACATGATATACATAGAGGAGATGACAATGTAAAGAGAGCCAAAGTAGAAATTCTCAGAGGTCAGTTTGATCAGATGAAAATGAAAGAAGGAGACGACATTACAAAATACAATGAAAGAATCAAGAAAGGTGTCAGTGCCATTAGAGCTACCGATGGAACAATTGAAGACAAAACAATGGTTAGTAAGGTATTGAGAAATTTACTTTCTATCTTTCAATTAGAGTTTCATCTATTCAAGAGATGAGGTGAAGTAATGATATAACTCTAGATGCATTGGTTGGAAGGCTTACAGCTTTTGAGTTGGACAATTTTGACAATTATTCTCCTAATCCTAGCAATTTTGAGTCTACATTCAAAGCTAAATTAAACTTTGGTAAGATGGATACAAACTCAAAAGGAAAACAAATTGACAGTGATAGTGATGATGATTCTAATGATGAGGATCTGGAAATCATTGAAGCATTACTTGCAAAGAGAGTTGCCAAAGGAAATTACAAAGGAACAATACCATTGATTTTCTTTTCATGTAATGAGGTTGGTCACATTGTTGCTAAGTGTCCAAACAAAGAATAAAAAGATGAGAAAAAGTTCAAAAAGTACAAAGTCAAGAAGTATTTCAAGAGTTACAAAAGCTATAAGGACAAAGGTAAGAAATCTTTTTATATTGCAAAATATTCTGATAGTGATGAAGATGAAGATGAAATGGTTTACATTTCTATTAAGGATGAGTCAGAAAATGAAGATAATGAAAAGATAGTACTTTATTCTCATATTAGCATGAATGACACTTGGATAATTGATAGTGGTTGTTCTCACCACATGACTGGTGATAAAACAAAATTTGAAAATCTTGAGCACTATGATAGTGGAAGTGTCAGTTTTGGGAATGATGAACCTTGCTATGTGAAAGGTAAAGGTTGTATTTCTCTAATAGAAGGAATCAAATGTGATAATGCTTATTGGGTTGAAGGACTAAGGTGTAATCTACTAAGTGTGGTACAACTAAATAACATTGGTTTCAAGGTAGAATTCATGAATGGTAAGGCCAAGATCCTAGATGGTAAGGGAAACCTAGTCAGAATTGGCAGGAAAAAAAAAGATACTCTATTCTATCTTGATCTCACTAAAAGCTCATGTTTTAATGCACAAGCAGAAGAAATTTGGTTATGGCATAAAAGGCTATGTCATGTGAATTTTGATAACCTGGTCAACATAAGCAAGAAAAAAAGAGTAAGAGGTATTCCTATTCTAAAGAAACCTGAATTATCAATATGCAAACAATGTCAAATTGGGAAGATGGGAAAGACTAGTTTCAAAAGAAAGAATTACAATACAGAAGAAGTCTTGGAGTTAGTGCATACTAATTTGTGTGGAAAAATCGAAACAACAAGTTACATAGGTGAGAATTATTTCATTCTATTTGTTGATGACCATTCCAGAATGATGACTGTTATGTTTCTCAAAGAAAAATTAGAAGATTTTCAGAAGTTTAAGTGGTACCTTGCTAGAGTTGAGAAAGAAATAGGAAAGAAACTTAAATGCTTAAGATCTGACAGAGGAGGTGAATTCATTTCTAATGAGTTCAATGAATTATGCAATGAAAGAGGAATCAAGAGACAAGTATCTGCCCCAGGTACACCATAGGAGAATGGGATACCAAAAAGAAGAAATGGATCTATTATGGATTGTGAAAGAACCTTGATGATTGAAAAGAATGTTGCAACCAAATACTGGAAGGAAGCTATCAGCACTGCAATTCACACCTTGAACAGAGTTCAATTGAAGAAAGGTATTGAGCAGACACCTTTTGAATTATGGTATGGCTATAAACCTAATGTTCGTTATTTAAAAGTATTTGGAAGTAAATGTTACATCTTGAAGGAAGCAAGAAATGGAAAATTTGATGTTAAAGGTGATGAAGGTATATTCCTAGGCTACTCCTGCAAAAGAAAAGCATATAAATGTTTGAATCTTACTACTCATAAAGTCATAGAAAGTGTACATCTAAAGATTGATGAATTTGTAGAGAGAAGTGAAGAACAAAGTAGTAAAGATCTTGAGGACTACAGCAACTTTGTGTATTATGAACCTGATACCATACGTAAGACACAAGAAATGGTGATTTGACAGAAACCATGTCAACCACTGAATTCATCAGCACAAATCTCATTGCAACATGTGCAACCTGGGCTGCTAACTGAAGAAAATGAGTCTTAGACTGAAGAAACTGAGTCATAGACAGAGGGAACCAAGTCACAGATAGAGGCACCTAAGTCTTAAATAGAGGGCCCGAGTCTCAGATAGTGGAACCTGAGTACTAGTTGGAAGAGTAGAAAAGAATATTTGAACATGGTGAACCAAGTGGATCAAGCCCAGAATCAAAGAGGAAGGAACATTTACTTGCAAAACATGTCAGAAGGCATCATGCACCTGAGAAAATAATTGGAGATCAGACATAAGGTGTAATGACAAGGAACAAAATTTAAAGGTGCATGTTTTCTTAGTGAAATTGAACCTAGATCTATTAAAGATGCATTGAATGATGAAAGTTGGATAGAAGCCATGATAAAGAGATTGAGTAGATAGAAAAGAAAAAAACCTGTACTCTTGTACCTAGACCAAAAGACAAGAATGTGATTGGTACTAAGTGGGTTTTCAAAAATAGGATGAATGAAAAAGGTGAATTTTTCAGAAACAAAGCAAGATTAGTATGTAAAGGATATGCTTAAGAACAAGGTATTGATTATGGAGAAACTTTGTCTCATGTTGCAAGACTTGAAGGAGTCAGAACTCTTCTAGCATATGTTGCACATAAAGGATACAAGGTATATCAAATAGATGTGAAATTTGCATTCCTGAATGGAATTCTTGAAGAAGAAGTCTATATTGAGCAACATGGAGGTTTTGTTCATCCCAGCAAAAGGAATATGGTTTGCAAACTGCACAAAGCCTTGTATGGAATAAAGAAAGCTCCTAGAGCCTGGTATAAAAGATTGCATGGTTACTTGGTAAGTATTAGATTTCAGAGAACTAATGACAATAGTAGCTTGTACATCAAGGAAGGACCTTAGAGCAAGATACTATTAGCAGCGATATTTGTTGATGATATACTATTTACTAGATATGATAATTTATGCAAAGCATTCTCTGAAGCTATGAGTATGGAATTTGAGATGTCTATGTTAGGTGAAATCAAACTCTTTGTTGGTTTACAAGATTATCAGATGAAGGATGGTATCTACTTTACCCAGTCTAATTACATCAAAGAGATACTGAATAAATTTGGAATGGAAGATTCCAGACCAGTTGGGGCACCTATGCCTACTAGACATAAGTTGTCTAAGGATGATGATTCAAAGGAAGTAAATTAGACTACCTACAGATCCATGATTGGTAAACTTCAATATATTGTTCACACTAGACCTGATATTGCATTAGCAGTTGGTATTGTTGCAAGTTTTTTAGCCAATCCTAGAGAGAATCACTTAATGGCTATCAAAAGGATTCTGAGATATCTTAAGGGTACTGAAGAGTATGGATTATGGTATAAGAAAGGAGGAAAATTTGATGTGAAGAATTTTATTGATGTCGATTGGGCAGGAAGTGTTGATGACAGAAAGAGCACAAGTGGTGGAGCATTATTCCTTGGAAAGAGATTAGTCTCTTGAACCAGCAAGAAACAGAATTGCATTTCTCAGTCTACAGAAGAGGCAGAGTATGTTGTTGCAGCTGTAAATTGATCAAATATCATATGGTTCAGATAGTTTTTGTTGGGTATGAAGGAGGAAATCAAAGAACCAGTTATTGTTTACTGTGACAACACTAGTGCTATTAACATTTCAAAGAACCCTGTGATGCATACTAAGAATAATCATATTGCAATAAAGTATCATTTCTTGAGAGAATTAGTTTAGGACAAGGAAGTAAGGTTGGAATATGTGAATACTAACGAACAAACTGTAGATATATTCACAAACCTGTTACCTAAGGATGCATTCTTGTGTCCTAGAAGAAAGCTAGGGGTGATTCCCCTAACTGATGCTCACTAATGGATAGATTAGTGATGCATCAACCAAGCTATAGAAAATATTTAACATGTTGATGCAGATATGAATCAGTACAAACATGTACATTACAACTTCAATGGATATGTATTGGATGGTATCTTTGGAATTGATTGTCAAAGAGGGAGAGATTATTGATGTCATGCGAAAAGAAATTATTAAAGGAAAGATTACTAAGGGAGAGATTGATGGAAGAGGGAGAATTTTTATCAAAGACAAAGAATGATGTAAGAGGGAGAAATTTGTACTTTAGTGATTGTGAAAAAAAAGGGAGTTTTCTAGATGAGGATTGAAATGAAGCTAAGGATATTAATAAATTTTATCCTTGTTACTATCGCTCTATAATTCTTTGTATTATGACATGTTGTGTTTCCATCAATGCTAAAGAGGGAGATTGTTGATGACAATTATTCAATTGTATATTGTCATTGATATTTACACAAATATAGTGATATATACACAAATGTCTATACCTAAACCAATCATAGTTAGTGTATTCCAAGCTCTCTCAGACATTGAAGAAGACCAAAGTGTTTTTCAGTTCTAACCGAGTTCACTCGGGCATTATAGTATTGCTCAGGCATTGAAGGATTTTAGTATTAACCGAGTTATGCTTTTAGTGTCAGCCGACTAACAGTAGTTTACATTTTATGGTTAATTGGTTATATGCAGCCGACAGACTTAAGTTTTTTTATTTATTTGGAAGGTTATTCAAGCTGACTTGACAAGGCTAGTAAGAAAGGAGTGCGTGTTTGTGATATGAAGAGCAAAGGAAAAATCATATGGGCTTCTGATTAAGAATAGAACATACAGAGATGCAATAGAATATTTGATTAGTAAGGATCAAGTTATAAATCCAAATACAGAGATCTGAATCAGAAAAGATAGTTTCTTTGTCAAATAGGTCAATCCATTGTTACTCTCTAACAACTGTAGAAGTGATCCAAAATCTCTTAACAGAGTAGACTTAACAGTCTTTTGTAAATCCTCTCACAAGGTGACATTTCTAGATTGAAGTGCTTGAAGACCTCTCACAAGGCCACTCCTTACAGGGTGATTAAATCCTCTAACAGGGTCACACCTAATAGTGTGCATTGTAACCTTTAACAGGGTTGGCTCCTAACAGGGCTCACTTCAGAAGAGTGAAAAAAAGTAACTAGTTTCAATTGGTGTTTTTTCCCATATTGGGTTTCCACGTTAAATCTTGGTGTTATCTGTGTACATGTTATTTTCTTTATGGTTTATCTTTCTACAATTAATCACTAAAGGATAATCACAGTTAATATCTTAAGATTTTCTATGTTAACTAAGTGACAATAGAATATCTATGTTAACTGAGCACCACTGATAAATTTGTTTAAGACATCTAAGGGACTTGGATTTTTTTTTATGGTAACTGATTCACCCCTCCCCTCTCAGTTACTCAACTCATTTCCAATATCTTCTACACATAGCCAAAAGAGAGGCTTTTTAAAATCCTTATGGAACATTTTCCAACCAATTCTAAGCATGCAAATAACACTTATAAATTATTTTCTAACCCTGAGATCATACACCTCCAAACTTGGGCACCTTTTTCCTACTAAGAAGTATCAAAAATTCTCTTATGTGCC